>OMLB01015193.1:0-10687 GCA_900302555.1 Myripristis jacobus
CAGGCTGTGTAAGGGCTATTTGACCAAGAAGGAGAGTGATGGAGTGCTGCGCCAGATGACCTGGCCTCCACAGTCACCGGACCTGAACCCAATCCAGGTGGTTTGGGGTGAGCTGGACCATAGAGTGAAGGCAAAGGGGCCAACAAGTGCTAAACACCTCTGGGAACTCCTTCAAGACTGTTGGAAAACCATTTCAGGTGACTACCTCTTGAAGCTCATGGAGAGAATGCCAAGAGTGTGCAAAGCAGTAATCAGAGCAAAGGGTGGCTATTTTGAAGAAACTAGAATATAAAACATGTTTTCAGTTATTTCACCTTTTTTTGTTAAGTACATAACTCCACATGTGTTCATTCATAGTTTTGATGCCTTCAGTGAGAATCTACAATGTAAATAGTCATGAAAATAAAGAAAATGCATTGAATGAGAAGGTGTGTCCAAACTTTTGGCCTGTACTGTATATTACAGAGCTTTTTAGTCATTTATTCCACTTCCTGTGAGGTTTGAAAAAAAAAAAAAAAAACAGCAAAAGACTAACAATTACACAGATCATGGGAATATGTATATCTACTCTGCACTGTGGGGTGAATAAATCACAAATATATTTGTTAACCTACACAGTTACCAAGAGCAGATAATATGAGAAATCTGTATTGATTTAAGTGGTCTGGCCAAAGAAGAGCATCACCT
This sequence comes from Myripristis jacobus, assembly GCA_900302555.1. NCBI lineage: Eukaryota > Metazoa > Chordata > Actinopteri > Holocentriformes > Holocentridae > Myripristis > Myripristis jacobus. The sequence goes on from OMLB01015193.1 coordinate 688, forward strand.
ATACATTTGAACTATGGAAATAAGATTTTGGTTTTAATCTTCACCTTAACAGGAACTCGAAGCGGCGAGTTGATAGGCAAGTAGAGTGTGGACTGGTATCGTCCATCTTGTCTCTCCACAGTCTTACACTTGGGTGCCAAGTGGGTGAATGGGTCACTGGGCAGCCGAGCACAGTACCTAGAACAGAATTTAAAAAAAAAAAGTCAGTAAGCAAATTATTTGTTTAATCACCAGGAGTTACTGTGCAAAACAGGATAAAACATTAAAACATTGGCGTTTTTCTCCCACAGCCTAAATTTCCAGTTGTTATTAGCTGTTGTGACAGTTGTTACTATCACAGGCCTCTTGAATTATGACTGCTGATTTTCACTGATATTAGGAAAAAAACATCCACAGCTACTTTCTGATACACTGTTACATATCATCACTTTGTGATGTGCAGTACATTCCAGGAGTTATAAGTGTTAGTTTACTTTTTTTGGGATATCCTCTTGCCCTCAATGGCATATAAATACAGCTAACTAGCAAGCTACTGACATTGCAACGTGTCTATGATTGTGGTTGTCCCCTCAAAATGCAACATGTCTTTTAGCTGAATTCCATTATGGCCAATTGAGGTTAGCACTGGCTGAAAATGGGCACCTCCTCTTCTATAATGGTTTTCCTTTTCGGGTCTGTTTAACATCAGGGCAAAAGGACAGGTCTAGAAAGACAGCCTTACTCTTAGATTCTTGATGGACAAAGCCAATATCTGCTGTGTATCATCAATGCCCCTAGATGGCTCAAAACTGTAACAAGCACGGGCCCTCTACCTCTAGTGCCCTGCTGCCTTGATGCATGTTGGGAGAATTCAAGTAGTGAGAAAATGCAGTTTATACATTTTGTCCTTGAGGGCAGCACGACAGGAAAGGTCATGAGGTCACTAAAAATCACCAAAAAAGGTTCATCCTCTAGGTACCATGAGAGTCCTACCCAAGTTCATGGCAACTGAAGGTTTCAAGGTTTTGATGTACAGTATTTAGGCAATATGGAGGCATTCAGCAGATATACTGACAGCAATTCCAACTACTCTTGTGTTTGGAACTTCTTCGTAACTCTCCAAGGGACTTACAACTACAGACAAAAAAGAATATAGTTCCGGTCAGGGTTCCAGTTACCCGGTTCTATGTGAGGTTTGCCTGGATTATCAAATCCCTAAGTCGAATCCCGGAGTTACTGAGAATACTGAGAGCTGCCAGAGCTCTAACTGCAGAGATCAGAATGTGACAGAATACCTGTTAATGTGCCCAATGGCTGTGTTGATGGTAACCCGGGGACCTCCATCCTCAGATCGAAGCACATAGGGTGGCAGGATGTTGTCATCATCTACCACCTGTTCAACTTCAAACTCGCTAACTTCCGCAGATTTCGAACATTTATTCCTTAAGATCTGGTCAAAATAAGAAAAGTAAGAGAACCATAGCTAGTTCTTATTTCTATATTTTCCAGTATCTTGAAAAATGTAACTATACAGGATCAGAAGTTTACTCAGTTAGACGACCACAAATATTATCTCAGACATCAATCAGTCAATCAATTCCACTGATCAAATGCAGCAAGAAAAACACAAATACAAAGACAAAATGTTACCTTTTCAATAGCCTTATAAGTTGTGAGATCGTCCTCAAAGGCTTTGGTCCTATCACTGTCAGCCAACATGATGTAGTTGGAGACTGGTGCCCGGGCCCTGCCTTTAGATTGGACATAGGATCTGTACTCTGTTGGCAGGTCAAAGCGCACCACCAGGTTACACTTTGGAATATCCACACCTTCTTCCACAATGCTGGTGGCAATGAGCAGGTTGGTTTCATGGGCCCGGAATTTGCGGAGAACCTTTAAGAGGAATATGGATTGTTATTTTTATTAGCAGATAGATAAGGACAGCAAAAGGATCAAGCCTTGATACAAATTTCATATTGTGATGAGACAGATGCTCAAGGAACACTTAGCCCCATAAACAAAGTATCTAATCAGGAGACATGGGTAATATGAGCAAATGGGCGTTCAGTATATCCAATTCATTGTATAACTACAATCAGTTCATGTTCAAGAATCTATACTTAATCAAGGCTTTAAAGGATTTCCCCAGTGCTGATGAAAGTTTGCAATATTTTCACTGGTATCTCTACCCTTTTAGGTAGAATTTCATATACAGATCCTACTTTTTGAAAACAGTGTCATAGCGTGTCAACTAAATTCTTGTTAACAGTTGCTATGAAATGATAATGTCAGCTTATTCTACATTCGCTATTTTCCGGCAAATAAACACTTTCACAGCTCAGAGTCTGAATTAACCACGCAGGACACAAGCAACTGGAGAGAAATGACTTGTATGCATTATGCTGGACCCTATGTGCAGCCAGAAATCTTTCTGACCTTATAGCAGAAACTATGATGCTATAGGGTCAACATGAACCCAGAGCCCTGTGAGCATTAACAGCGCCTTACTGAATCCATGCCTCTAGGTCAGGGGGTGTCCATGGTACATTATAGGACACCCCTACTCTAGGTATTAGGCCAATGTAGAGATAATAAGGGGCCCTACCCAGCACCAGCTGGGTCAGGCATACCTAAGAAAATGGATACTGACTTACTGCTGTATAATACAGTACCATTTTTTATTTGACAAAATTTCACTCAAGTGGGAAAATGTGTGTTGAGCATTGTGTTGAGTTTGTGATACATGATCAATCAAGCAAATGTTTGTACAAATAAGATGCTGAGTTTATGTTCTGGCACAATCTCACTGACTAGCGAAGTGCATTAAATGGCAGGAAAACTAAGAATTATAGCAATCTCTTTAATTAAGAGGCGCATGTCGGTACCTCTTCTTGTTTCCTGAATTCCACCTCCATCTGCTTGTTTCGCGGCTGGTTCTTGCCAATGCTGTGGCCTGTAATAAAGTTGCTGCTGATGTAAGCCAGCTCTGGATCCTGCTTCCCTGCCTCTTTAATTAGACTGAGGAAGAAACAGAGACATGGAGTCAGGGATAACATGTTAGGGGAACATCAAGCTAACACAACTAGCTAACGACAACTAGTCTTCCCTGATGTCATCCTTAAGTACAAAAGGGTCATTCCAAGACTGGGTGCAAAACAAGGTCAGATTATGTATGGTAATAAACTAGTATACAACAGGGGAGAGCAACACTGATGGTGCTGATGGCCAAAGAAATTATGTAGCCACAACAAAAAGACAAGTGTTACTGTCTGAGTAACTGGTGGGTTGTGATCCAAAAGTGGGAACCTGGTAACTTGGGTCCACTTGGCAAAAATAAATACTTAAATAAAATAAATATAATAAAATAATAATAATAATAAAAATAATAAATAAAAAAATAAAAATAAAAATTAGTAACTGTGATAGCCAGCTTGTAGCAACAGAAAACATTCTCTTTATTCTTTATAGCAAAGGAATTAATACCTTTTGCCTGGTTATCGTTTTTAGGTTATTATTAGAAGTAGATATTATTAACGCATAATTTCTGTGTAGAAAAAAATGTTTTGGAGACTTCAATTAATCTCCAATCCAGGTTGCAATGATTTTTTTTTTGTTTTTTTACTGCTTTTATACCCTTATTACACTTTCTTGTATGTTTTAACAGAACATGTGAGCACTGTTGATTACTGCACTTTTCATTTTACACACAAAAAAATGGACTAACTCTTAAATTAGTCTATTTGTGGACTGTGACTGTCATACTGGATGCAACCATGATGAAGACCTAGCCCTACCGATTAAGTACAACAGCCGTGTAACGCCTCTCCACAAAGATAATCCCGCACAGGATGTTAGTAAACGGTGAGGGAAAGTTAGCTTCAGGCTTCTCTTTGGCCTCCACCTCCTCGTCCTCATCTTCATCTTCAGAGTCACTCCAGGACACGTAGTTGTCCTGGTTGCGGTTGTTGTACCACTCCACACTTTCAAACTGCTGTCGCTCAAATGGTTTGTACTCGTGCAGGATTTCCAGCAGGCGGAGGACTTTAGGTGTGACAAATTTGAGGTCCAGCGAAGCAGGAGAGAAATGCTCCTCGCAAAGGGCATGCACTTTTCGCAGGATGGTGTCAGTGAAGAGCAGGAACTTGCGGTTGAGTTCCTCCTGCTCATGTTTGATGTACTTCTGGAGCTCACGAACCATGATGCCTGCAACCTTGTCAGCACACCAGGGCCCAAGTACAAGCAGCACTGCTCGGCAGTCATTCAGGACCTAGACAGGATAAGGGAGGACTAGTTTGAACTTTAACATGTTTTAAGGGTGTACTCAGACTTTTTTGTACAAAATGTGCTGCCTAAAGCACTGTGATATGCACTTTTCTTCAACTGGCTACCAGTGAACAATACTTATTACCAACTGTCAAAATATAAATAATTACAGAAATTCAGCAACACAGGAAATGTGTCTCATACTTACTCTTTATGATAATAGTAACAAATACTGCCAGCTGTTGTTAGCTGTGTTTGTGCCTTTCTTACTAATCTGACAATAACATGGTATGTTATTTTATTTACTTTCACAGTCAAGTGCACAGGAGTGCATTGCACTAATTTGAAAGGTTTTTTTTATTAATATGGTCACAAAATCAGCTGTCATGACATTGCAATGCTAGAAAAAAATTTAATCCATCATCATTAAAATAGTACTGTCTAGATTTGTGATATTATTATTCAAAATAACTTTGCAAAATCAAAGTAAATGCTTGCAGTAGTTGGGCTTTGGAATGTCAAAAGCAAACTGGAGGGGACATACGACATGCACATCGAACACAACAATTCCGTCACATATTTATTTCACAAAGACTAAAACTGACAAAGTACTTGCCTTCAACATAAAGTACAATTTGACTGAATGTCAAAAATAATAATAATAATAATAATAATCCATGCTCTGAATTTACACCAATAGCTCAGAGTATGTTTCGAATTTAAACCAGTACTATGCTTTCTAGTATTTCCTCTGACCTGTTTGGATATGAAGGTGGGATCACGGTCTTCTCTGGCCACAGATATGTTGCAGTCATTCAGGAAGTGGAGAGCTTCGTCCAGCTCAGTCTGCAGACGGGAGGAAAGTCCACTTTTGTCCAGGTAGGGGCCACAGTCTAGCACCACTTCCCTGGGCTGAGAGGCATATCTGGAATCGGCGGACATGCTTAGGTTACACCTCATCACAGATACCAAAACACCACTCAAACTAGCATTACCAGCCACCATATCTTGCTATCATTCATTTGTATTTACTTGCATTGCAAGGTTAGCCGCAACCTTTTCAAAACCTAGAAAGAATTGTTGACCACATATTGTGCTGCAAGCAGGTGTTTGTTCAAGAGGAGATCTAATACTATGCCATCCTACAGGAGCATATACAAAACAATTAAGTGCAAAATGGATACTCTAGACTGACTTGTTATGAAGATCATCTTTGAACATCTCAAAATAAAAAACTCCAGCGCTGCCTGTAACAAGGAAAGACCAAAGACTCATTCATGGATCAAACAGAAGCCTTGTAGGCTGAAAATCTAGAATTGGCCCGTTTGGTTTCAAAGACATACTACACTGTTCTTAAATAGTGTCCGACCAATATATCAGTTGGCCAGTATTATTGCCCAATTTTGGCCTATCACAGACATATCAGTATTATTGGTATCAAGGAATATGTTGACTGGTATGCGCTGATATGAAAACTTTTATTTTTTTACAGAACATAATGCAGAAAAAGATTCTTTGGATAATCAAGAAGCTTATATTTGTTCCTTTTTCTTAATCCACATTGAATTTATATATTTTATTTTTATTCATTTAAATGCATAACATCACCAGCATTGATGTTTATTTATTTATATTCATTTTTTTCCTCAGTGTTCATTTCTAGAACAGTTATTTGTTTAAGAAGACAGCTTTCTGACTTTGCATAGTTAGCAAAGGTACTGGTGAAAATCAGTGTACAATCCACATAGAAAAGATCTATTTTCTTTTCATTCAATTTCAATTCAATTCAATTATTTGTATAGAGTCAAATCATAAAAAAAAAAAAAAGTTATCTCAAGGCACTTTACAGAAACCCAACAAATATTGGTCAAATCCATGGACCAAAATCTCCCAAGAGCAAGCACAGGGCGACAGTGGCGAGGAAAAAACACTTTTAAAAGGGCCAACAACCTCGAGCAGAAACCGGCTCTGGATGGGCAGTTATCTGCCTTGGCCTGAGGGGTTTTTGAGCTATCCAGCTCAAAAATTCAATATATTAACAATCCTTGAATTTTTCCCTTCTGAAAGTGGTCTCGGCATCAAAAAGGCAGGGTTTTACATGGATCACATTTGGACTGAAGATATAACTAAATGAAAATTAATTGCGCTGATATTCATATGCACGACAGATCACTTTCAGTTCAAACTTAATTTCTACATGAAAATACAGTAAAAATGGGTCTGGGACAGGCAAAGGTGCCATGGAGGACCAAGAATATGCAGATTTTCCTTCCAGACAAAAAAAATCATCCTCATAATTTCCCTAATTAGTTCCTTTTCCTCTGATTGAACAAATTCTAATCACTGAATCACCAAGTCTGTGTTTGCTTGACATGAAAAGCTGCACGCTCTCTGGCCCTTCATGGCACATGGTTGCCCATCCCTAGTGTAAGTCAGCGATATAATGTATACTAGCTTGCACTACCTGTCCAGGACCACAAGGTCAGTGGCAGTCTCAGCATTGCTCCTCAGGATTTGCTCCAGGTTCTGGATCTTCTGCTCCAGTTCTGACGGGTCACACTTCCCATTTAGAATGGAAGCGGTGAGACCCAGAATCCGAGGACCAGACGGACAGCCTTCAAACAGCTTAGCAGACAAAGAGGATAGATAGGTCATTTATCTTGTATTTTGACTGTAGTGGCTACATTAACTGAATAACTGATTCAGTGATTGTCTTACTAAAAACAACAATTTGTAACCAACCCGCCCCTCCACCCAAGTAGCTAAAAGATATTAATACTTGTTCTAAACGAACCACTGTTACGGCAGATGGAAATGTAAAAGGTATTATTTCATGTGTGGCTGCTGAAATACTTCTCAATCACCAAGTATTTTTGACAGAAAATGTTATGGTTTAATCATTACTGTGATTATTGAGGAGCCAAATGGACAATTACTAATATGCAAGTGTCTATTATATTATTAAAATGTGGTCATTACATACATACAAGACAGTTGAAATGAGAACCATACAGCTCTCTAACATGAAGGGATATGCCAAATTCACGTTTACTGTTCTATTTTAAATAATCACTTGTTGGCATGTTCTCTTTTTGATGCAAGACCACATTCAAAAAGACCACACCAGTGATTTCGCATATTTAGCGTAATATCTACAAAATGTACATACTTCACATTGCTGCTAATCTTCTCCCAAAGTAAGCAATCATATTTTAGAAATCCATTACCATTTTTCTTATTGTGTTATTTTGTGTATTACTCTCCATGTCCAAAGACTGGATAATCTGTCTATGAGTTGAAAATGGGCGGAACACATCCCAGCAGAAAATAGTCCCCAGGGAAACATTTGCTTGACACAATAAATTATGGGTTCTGTGGTTTCAGAATTGCAACGACAGAGTTAAGCAGAGAAAAACGTTATAAAGGTGGGTGTTGCAACCAAAAATTCATATTTAAAAATCAAGGAGTTTGATTATATGTTGTGAAATCTTTAGTACCCTCACATGATTTGCAAAATGGTTTGTGGCGATGTAAAATATGGGTAAACTGTAGTAAACAAACATTCAGAATGATTGGTATGGTCCTTTAACTCAGAATGAGTCTTGCATGAGAGACAGTTTCCCCATCAGACTAAAACCAAGTGACTGATCTGGGCTGTGTGCAGCATTTTTGGCTTGGGACTGACCATACATATGGAAGTAAGTTTGGCTAATGGGAAGCTGGCAGAGTTTTGCTCATTTGTAAATTACAACTAGGTCGACTGACTGTACTTTCACAGCATGAGCAGCTTTGCCGATGGGTCACTCTATTCTGATTGTGGGCCATGCGACAGGCTATAACTGCATCTGTTACAGAGTTTGTGAATAGGCACATCATGTATTTTTTATTTGCTTTGGCATTCCTTCTCATAACACTGCATACTTTTTATGAGTAACACAGCTAGCTCACAAATGAGAAGTAATTAGTGGGGATGAGAATTTTATATTTGGGAATATCACATTTCGATTTTGATTCTTTGGGTCATAAATCAATTTAAAATCTGTTCAATTCGTCACACTTACATACTATGTAACCTTATACATAATCCATGTATAAGGTTACATAAAGTGCCATTCTGAATTATTTGACCACTTGACTGTAAAAGACATTAAAAACACTGTCCAGAAAAAGACATATTACATGTAATCGAAGAGTGCCTTAGTATACTGAATTTACTGAATATCCCTGATCAATTGATGAATTATTATGTTAATTCACAGTGGGCTGTGAAGTATGTATTTGTAAAGGCACATGTTCTCAAAAAATTGCCACAAATTCAATTATGTGTGTGCATAAGCTTAAGCAGATATTTAGTGGCATCTGGGTGGCATCTTGATGGGTAGTCATGATGAATTTGACATGTTAAAGTTAAGTACACTGAAAGTTCATGAGGCATTGATAACTGTCATCAAAATCTCACACAAAAGATGGACTAACAACTCCACATGCATGATCTTTGGCATTGGCACAGTTTTGACGTATGGCTTAGTCTTTCAAATGAGAATGGGGGGGAAAAAATATTGGATGATTGGTCATCAGTTTATCATCATCATCATTGTCAGTTGATCATCATCAGTTCTTTCATTATCATCGATTAGACCAAGAAGTGAGCATGTGATGCTTTTTCATCATTCATGTAAGTTTGATGTGCTACCAGAATACACTGAAATCAAATGACAAGTCTGACAAGTGATGTGCCTTTTGTTACCAACGTTGTTTTGAAATCCATAATGGAGACATACATATCTACTTTGAAACTTGAAACTTTCGATTCGATTCGATATTGATTTAAACACTTTGATGTCGATTCAGTAATAAGTTGAAATGCACAAATAATTATTGCTGCTTAGCCACATGAATCGGAGCTGACGTTAACTTGGAGTGACACACCCCCAGCTGAAATAAAACATCTGCCGGTGAGTTTATGAAAAGATAGATGTTTTATGGCGCCGACACTGGAAAGCAGTAGCCTGTATTTAAATATAACTGTTAATATAAGTTCGTTGTAGATAAAGATCAGTTGTATTGGTGAGTCGCTGTCACAGCACCTATTAGATTAAAAATGACTGAGAAGTCGGCAGAAGAATAAATATCAGTCCATGAAAAAAATATTTTTTCCAGCAGATATTCTAGTTACAACATGATTGAGCTAGCAGAGCAGTTTTGTGTTGCTATGTCTGGTATTTATTCAGTTTTGTGAAATCACGATGTCTAGAAAACATGATAAGCCCAAGTTGGCTGGCTGACAAGGACTAGTTAACATCAGATCTCATGTATTTCCGCAGAAACGGAGAGAATACTAGCAAAAAACTTTGATATTTTGAAAGCGAAATGCTCACAGTATGAATACATTTTGATTATACATTTTATTTTGTTGATAATAGTTGTATAACTGCATTATTACACAAGAGGGTGTGCTTGACCGTCATTGTCACTTCAGTGATGCGGCCAGAAACGAGGCGCTTGCGCTGAGTTCCGTTAGCATCAAGCACACCCTCTCGTGTAAATGCTTAAAAGGATGTGTCCAGTTGCATCTGTTTTGGTTTAGCCACAGGTTGCTGCATAACATCGGCATGGTGTCGGCTAAAGTGGTTGCGCAGGTTCGTGGTATTATTGCAGTACTTTAATACTGCCTGGCACAGTTTAAACACAACTTGACTCTTGTCTGTTACCTGTGTTCTGGGGTTACATTTAAATCCAAAGTGAGCCCAAACGTCAG
>OMLB01015195.1:0-19242 GCA_900302555.1 Myripristis jacobus
CCAAGGTTAAATCCTCACAAATGTAAATATGTGAACCTTTTTCAGAGCCAAAAAGGAAAATATATGTTCCCAAGCAGTAAAAGGTACATGTATGTACCATTTTCTCTAAATGTTAAGATACAGTATCAGGAGACAGCAAGTGTTAGGCAAAATACAATGAATAAAAAACTTAATTTAGGGTAGATTTAAATTTGTGGCCTTGAAATGAAATAAGTTTTGTAGATTTGTGAATATGAAAAACAGGTAGTAAAATTATCCAGTCAATATTCTAGGTATAATATGGGAGCAAGACTGGTCTTTATAAAGTACAAACCAGAAGGGTAAAAAATAAAATACAAAAATAAATACAAAAAAGTGTCAAGGGTACAAAAGCTGGACCTTAGAGGATGCTGCACCAGTGATAAGCCATTAAGATACAATGATGTGCTTTATTTTCTGGGAGTGCACGCTATACCTCCCCTTAACTCAGCGATGCTGTGTGCCTGGAAGTGTGTGTGTTGCGGCACTGACCGTGCAATGATACATATGAGACAGAAGGCAAAGTAGAAGACAGCAGTGAGGAGGTAGGCCAGCGGGATGTTGTAGGAGAAGTTACTGTCTTCTACCATTGTGTTGTTGTAGAAGCCGTAGAACAGGTATGAATACTCCATGAAGCCCTGAACACAGAGGACAGGATATGATAATGTCAAAAGGTACATGGGAGAGGCTGTAAAAGTGCACAGAGGCACATTGGGAATTTCCCAGTTTGGGATCAATAAAGTAAATCTATCTATCTATCTATTCAAGATGCTCCATTTAATAAGAGTCTTCCAACATCTTGCAAAACATCGTTTGCCCGTGTGCTCTGTGAGTCACGTGGAGCTGTTGCAGTTTCTCACCGTTCCAGAAAGTAAGTCGAGGAAGTAATTATAAAACACCACCAGGCCTTGAGGATTAGGGTCATAAGCCATACATTCCTCTGGACCTGGAAAACACAGAGCAAGGAAGGGCTTTAAGGTTGTAACACACATTCTTGTCTTCATGGGTTGACATTTTTTTTTTTAGCTGGCATGCATTCCCTCGCTCTAAACTTGAGGGTCACCGTGTTGACCTTTGATATTCTGGACATTAATTAAACAGAAAGTATAACGAGGAGAGAGGCAGAGAAGGAGAAGTAAAGTCTGGCAAAAGACTGTGGTGGTAATTAGTCACAGGCCTCTGACGTGCACATAGTTTTAGTCCTAACTGGTAGTATAATTTCGATAAAGTCATTTCCCTCACACTGCCTTTGAAAATCAAAGCATCGGATGAGGGGTTTCATTTCACACGGAGCATTTTCACCATTTTAAAATGTGACTTCTCTTACAAAATGACTGATGGCAAAATGATGGCACTAACTATGGCACTTTTTAACGGACATTTGGAGGGGTAAGGGCAGTGTGTTAAGTCTCTTCTTCTATGATTTAGACATTGAATGATGAGGTGTGGGCAATTACTTTTTTTTCTACAAAGGATGTCATTTTGGGATGAAATTCTGCAGCATTTCCTCAGTTCATTTCTAAGGGGAATGCCACAGCTGGTAACTCTCTTTTTTCACTTATTCCAACCAGCACCCCATTCTCTGAGGCCTGACGGTTGCTAGGATACTGTTGCATAGAGTTGTGAGAAAGCACTCTACTCTAAAAAATAACAGCGCTGAACTGAACGAATCACCGTACATCAAATTTGCACCAGTCACGGGCCTTGCAAATATTTCCCCGTGGTGACAACGCTTTAAATTCATCAGTGAGGCATGCACAGTTCATTACCAGTGCTGTTGACAGGACTGGTCGCAACAGATCTGAACAAGATGCTTGGGATGAGGACAAATCCAGCGATCAGCAAGAAGGAGACAAAATTGAGTACCACCAAGAATCGCAGGAACAGGAAGTAGGACAGGACACCACCTCCAAAGTTCCCTGTTGAGGCAAAAGGTCATGATATGCAAAATGCCGAGCAATTACAAGGCTTGGGTCAAATATATTCAAATTCGGGATATGGTTACGCACAATCCGCTAGCCACATTAACGTGTATTTATCAGAATCAAGTGAACAGGATTGTGCAAAATATTAGGTGAAAATATAATCTGTATGCATGAGACAGTGAACATAAATTTAGCTGACCTAGCCTCTGACTAAGCCCCGACTGAAATAACTGGCTGATGGCTCACCTCCTATTTTTTGCAAGGTCTTCCTCCAGAGAGTGAAAACAGACAGGAATCCACTGGCGTTGAGTGTGAACCTGTGCAGGGATTTGTTCTTGCTCCTCTTCCACGACTCCCAGCTGGTAACCACAGGCACTCGCATTTGCTGCACCTGCCTGTGATTGAAAAGAGTTTTATAAATTACTTGATGACATTTCTGCTGTATTAGTAACTCAAGTTTGATATAATCATTTTTCACTGCTGGGAGGCTGATGTTACTTGACTGGAAAAATAAGAAAAGGGAAAATATGAAAGAGGAATTTTGTTCTGCAACTCCTAGAAAACCTTTACACAGTAAAATATCATAACGGGCCATTCCTGTTCAATTTAATTGGACTTGAACTGTGAATCACTGTGAAGTGTTGTATACTGTAAACACACTTGGAAGACATGTAGACGAATATAGAAAATGGACTTGCTTTGAATACGTTTGGCTCAAGCATCACCTTCATGTTTTTGTCGATGCTGTAGTTGAAAAAATTAGGACTTGGAGGTGCAAATTAAGATGCAGTTGTGTGTGAGGCTGGGGAGTGGAGCTGTGAAGTGTCATACTGACTCCAAAATGGAAAAAAAAAAAAAAGTCCCTGACATGAAGATGAAACAGCTCCTGATGTTGTCTCTATCGTCTTACCTCACAGCTCTTTTCAGGGCCATGGGCATGGGAAGGCTCCTGATGTCCTGCTGCGGTCCAGATTCACCTCCTTCATCCTCCTCCGTCCGGCTCGAGCTCCAGTTAAACTGCGGGGAGTTCTGATTGGACACTCCGGACAGAGTCCTTCGTAACCTTAATGACTGCTGATCACCGAGGTAACCATTCTCCTCAGCTGCGTGAACAGACAGAAAAAAAACCAGCAAAGAAATCATTTGGGTGAAAAAAAAAAACATAGCAAAGATTTCACTGCCTCAATATGTAGATGTGTTACTACAGACACACACACACACACACAGGTGAGACACACCTTCAGTAAAGCCATACAGCTCACCTGTGCTGGCTGAGTCCTGTAGCTGTAGCTCACTGGCCATTTGCAGTACAATCAAAGCAGTTTTCCAAAGCTGTTCTCTGTAGCCACATCTAACACTCTGGCACCTCCAAATTTAGAAAAAAGCTCGAGCCAGCGTGTAACGAGGAAGCGGGAAGTGTCGCCTATACAGGAATCTCTCGCTGCCTTCTTTCTCTCACGGACTTTACTCCCTGTCTAAGGGACCACACAGGTACTTCCTGGAACACTTAACCCATTATCACCAAGGAGAGGGTTACCAATCAGTTAACAGGTCAATGTGCTGTATAGTAACCAGCTGCTGTCAAAATGTGCTCGGCACCACAGCCAACCAGCTTAACATTTCTAGTTACACAATACAATTAATTCATATTTTTGATAAGAAGGGTAAACAAATTAAAAACATTAATGTGTATAAGTTAACATGATGAATTCCCCAGCCAGGAAGCCTTTTGTTTTATAGGGTTACTAATATAGGGCTAAATCAGCTGCAGCCACTGAGGCACATTGTTGTCAGGTAACTCGGCAGGTGTGTTAGTGTGCACTGTTGCCGGAGAGTTAATGATTTCCCAGCATGACGTCTGACAAAAACAATGGGAATGTACTTTTGTTTCTCCGCCATGACCTTTATCTTAGTAAATAAGGCGGTATTACTAATAATAGACGAATCATTCACAGAGGATCACAACAAATAAAGAGCAGAGCTTGGTATTTGTGAGGAAACGTTGATATGTATTCCAATGTGTAACACTGTTACAAGGCAGGGAGTGTTACAATCATCACAGTATGTGAAGCCATGTAGACACAAACACACAAAAAACAACAGAGGAATAAAAAAAAGAAAAAAAAAACAATAAATATGTAAGAAGAGACAGGTCAACTGCATGTGATGACAAAGGATTTAACTAATTCACAAAGATCAACATGTAATCATAAAAAAAACAAAACAAGGGGAATGTTCACTTGGAGGGTTGGGGTTTGGTACAAGGAGAAGTAAAGGACACCAGCAAAACATAAAATCATTTTGAAATTCAAATTAAGTCGCCTCCAAATTCACGATCATTCAATTGTACAACGTTTTTGTGGGACAGAGATGTACTTTTCCACTCTGCTGTCAGCCATGCTCGTATAAAAATCGAGAAATAATTTACAACAGCATGACAGAAGAGAAAGCTGCTGCAAGTTTTGTGGCGTGACAAACACCACAACAGTAGAGTGCACAAAACTTTCATCCCAAATTAATTTTCTGAGCTCAGGAAATCATCATTAAACCAGGCGGCTTATGGAAATGAACTGAAATAGATTTGAACTGAATAGATTTTGTATCACATGTTTTGGTCCCAACCCAGAATGGTCTGTGATGGCAGTGAAGACATTTTGGCAGTGAACGGATTGTGAGCATCTTTTACCATGACACCCTCTTCACCATGAGGTACGGAAAAAAAAACACACCAATAAGGACAGAAAACACAACATAAAATACGAAGAAGAAAAAAACATCCACACAAAATAAATGTGGACTTGTTGCACTAAGCCAAAGCACAGGAATGCTGGAGAGAAGAAAGCGAGGAAGATTCTTGCGCTAATAAAGCTTCAGGTTATTCAAATCAAATTCAAAGGTGCTTGGAAGAGGTCCTCATGCATTCAGGTAAACATGAAAATGTAATTTAGGCCTTGAATTTGCCTACTGTTCAGACTTTTGCTTGTAGCGATGTAACTCCCACTTAAAAGGGCTGCTTTATTTTATATAGCTGTATTTTGCGATGTTTCCACAATTAAAAATCACATCATATAGAAATGTGGGCAGTACTGAAACATCCAACATCATTTGCAATGCCCGCTGCGGTTGAAATACACCAAAAACGGCAGTTAATTAATTGTGCTCCTCAAATTTCTGATGAAAAATTGCGATCATTATTGAGCATTATCACAAAAACAGCTTGGATTATCATTTAGGCTATGAAAGTGGAGCCCTACTGATATCATCATCATCAGGTTTTGCCTGGCTCATTGTAATCTATTCTACTGCTCTCATTTTATCAAAGATCCTCCTGAAATATGTGCTCCACTGGAATGTACTGTTAGTTTGGTTTTAATGGCACAGGACGAGCCAATATTGCCTATTTCACGTGCCTGGTTTCACTTTTAATGGGGCAGAATGGATCCAAGTTCGTTGTAAGGCTGTATTTTTATTCAGCCGACTACTTTATTACATGGCAGCACCTTTTAAGTTCCTGTTTGGACACGATCCCGTTTCAACCTGCAAGATTGATTAAAAACATTTTGTATTATGTATTAAAACTGGACTTGGTGTCTTGGAATAACCTTACACATACTGCACGAGCAAATGCGCGAGTGAAGAGTATGAATACAGTACCGTTCGCCCATTTTCCACTCAGAATACAAAAATAACATTCATGGATCTCGATATTCCTCCGCCAATTTTGTTGTTTGCATGAAGACATGGTCTGTAACCGAATCTCCAGAGGTAACCGTTACAGGTATTACAGGTCACACTGATTTCTGCATTTTAAACCCCCCCCATCCCCTACAGCAAACCAGTGTGTGACATTTGTTTCAAGCACAGATGAGTGACAGTGTGATGAATTTTTGAAACTGTGCTCCTCCCCATTTTGCTCCAACAGCAGTTCGGCCCCTCCACTCAGTCCGTCTTCTCTCCACTTTTCTCTTTCACGTCGTCTGTTTTCCCCTCCTCTCTTTTCTCCTCTTTTTCCCCTCGCTTCCCGTCCCTTCGCCCTCCCTTTAGGACCCTGCCCACTATTATGCAGCAGACGGCGATGATATGCATGCTGAAGTAGATGGACATCCAGTAGTTGATGGTGTCGCTGGCCCTGAGCAGCACAAAGCCCATGCACATGTAGTCGTAGGCCCTCATCTTCAAGAACCAGTGAACCCAGTCGAAGATGTTCTGTCCCCAGGGCCCCAGTTTGGCTCGGACCGAAGCCTCCATGGCAGACTCTGCTGCGATGCACAGAGGGATGGTGAGGAAGGACAGGTAGTAGCCGGCGTGTAGTCCGTGCCAGTAAGCACTGATGAACATGGTCCAACCAGCCCTGAGAGTCAAGGGAGGAGATGTTAAGCGTCACAAGGACACAGCTTTTGATTACAGTCTTTCTACTGTAATTCAATATATTTACAGTTACAGTTACAGGATGTTGTGGTGTAGAGCTGCAGCGTGAAACCCAACAAATCAATAATCCCTCAAAAAAAAAGGTGAACAGTTGTTTTTGTTTTTTTTTTACTGGGCATTGCAATATGACAATACCACAAGATACATTCTCTGGGAATATTTTGCAAAAGGGAATGGAAACATATTACATTTTTACTTCCTTTTAGAAATGGTAGATGCACAATTACTTTGATTAATTTATCAGAGAATTGCAGTGGATGCGAGTTTCCTTTCCTAGGACGGTGATGAACCAACAATTTGACTCACATTTGTTCTTTACAGCCTTTCGCTAATCGGAGCCATAACCAATTTATGCCGAACCCTAACCTTAACCGATGAGCCAAAATGACCACCCAAAATGTGAAACAGTCCATCACCATCCAAGGGAAAAAAAACAATTTGGCATGGAGGACAGCGCTGAAGCCACTCTGCCCATGCTCAACATGAAAACACATCACATGCAAGTCAATATGCAAATATGCCTACACTATCAAACAAAAGCTGGTTTGTATTTGTATCCCTCCTGTAGTCGGATATAATGCAGGGAGGGTCTGCTAAGAGGTGTTAAAGAGTTCAAAAATTGGTTTGTCCATAACACCGAGCTGTCACAAAATTCTGCTTCTTCAAGGTAAATAAATTCAAGTCGCATGGAAGCAACAATGGTATGTTACAAAAAGCAAAAAGTATTTTCAAAAAGTACTGCTGTGTGATGTTGCCGCTTTTGTCAATTTGACTTTCGGGCTTTATATGATGGGATGGGTGGCAGTAACTCTTATGCCATGACATCATCAGAAAAAATACGCTGTTTTCCAGCAGGTAAATCTAATGGGATTTTGATACGCAAGTGCAGTATTTTAAAAAAATTATATACTTTTTGTTGGGAGGTACTGTGAAAGAGGTAAATGCTATGATATGGAGAATTTAGGTGAGTAATTTTTCACTTCATTGAGACTTCAAGTAAAATACTGTGATGAGAGAGAAGGACATTTGTTTGTTTGTTTATTAAGAAGGTGGGACTTGATCGACTTATGGCACTTGCTCCACAAAATCAATTTTGCAGAACTGACATGCCACACCCTTCGATGGGCTCATCCCTGCACCAATCAACAGAGGCTAGCGCCAGCATGGTGTGTGTGACTCTCCTTACCTGAGGGTGTAGGCTTTGAAGGGGGAGTTGGGGTAGATGTAGTGATGCAGCCACCACTGCACCGTCATGTTCCAGTAGCGCATGCCGTGTCGCACCTTCACACAGAAGTCAGTGTTGTAGCAGTCGATGTTCTGGATGGTTTTGAAGTCATACGCCTCCTGAGTGTTGGGATCAGGGCTGGCCACAACGGGAAGAAAACTGTTACAAATACCAGCTAGACCAAGATGTCAGAGACTGAAATGAGCTGACTTTGTGTTGAGCTCAAGTTTTGTTTGTGCAGATACAGACGAGCACAGATGCATCCTCTCTGTGTGTCCTTGTTAATTTGGCAGTGTGGTACCTGTGGTTTACAGTGGGTCCTCCTCCAGGTTTGGACAGCGCCTTCTCTGGATAGCAGCCGAGGCCTGCACTGATACAGCCGGCCTCTGCCCCACACCAAGCCGCATAGAAACGCATCCGAAACACAAAGAACACCACAATCATGTAGAAAAACCTAATGAAACAGAGAGAGAGAGAGAGAGAGAGAGAGAGAGAGAGAGAGAGAGAGAAACAGATGTTATTAATCTCTATTTTAGCTGACAATCTGCAGGGATTAGCAAAGCATTTAGCTTTTTACATTATTATTCAGACTACAGGAAGGTTCAGAGAGCTATTAACTGAAATCGCTCATGTTCTGTGTCTGTACACACACAGATGTAGGAGACTGACAATGCTTGCATGTATGAATGAGTGCACATCAACTAAGGATGTACAGTAACATCAGAACATCATCAGTACTGGCTGATATCAGCTTTAAAATGAAATATCGTTATCTGCCTTAAGTGAAAATTTCCTCCAATACGTGAGGTAGGTAAAATTTGCCTTAGTTGTTAGTTAGTTTGCCCTAAAAGTAGTTTTGTTATTTTGCCCAGTAAATTTGTGCATTTTGAAAAACACTGCATTTTATGTCTTTATGTGGCAGTGGGCCCCACAGTAATACAATAATATATGTTAATTTCACGACAGGAGACACTGTTCTCTGCAATTTGGTGACAAAAAAGGTGCATACATTGCTATCAGCATCGGAAATCAACCAAAACAGTTGGGAAATATCAGGAAAAAAATCCAATAATGTGCATCCCTAAAATCAACTACTAGTCAAGTCCTGTTCCTACCCAAACAAGCACAACCAGGCTCATTTATGTTGTAATTGGAGTCAAGTCTGGCTGTGTGTGTGTGTGTGTGTGTGTAAAGCCTAGGAAAGAAGATTTTTGTTTTGTTCCATAAAGATGTCAAAGAAAAGCTTTATGTTTTTATTTATTAAAATGAAATTTACATACAGGCTCCTATACCTGTCTTGAGTATGTGCTTCATATATTTGCTTATTCTGTGATGCACAATATATCTATTGTGCATTTTCCATTTGATATTTCATTGTGTATGATGTATAAAGCTGTGTGCTGGGAACCCTAAGGTCAATGACACGTCAATAAATAATCAAAATAATCAAAAATCAATGATTACTAAAATGAAAAAAATGAGTCAGGAGTGCTTGTCTTGCGTTAGGTTTTGTCACAATACCTGAACAGGAAGTTGTGATCGAGGAACTCCTCTGTGCGGACGTAAGCCAGAGGAAAGTAAGAGTTCACAGTCAGGAAGAGGGCGCCGTAAACAGGAACGAGCTTCAGCCGCTGCAAGCAGGGGCCCCGGCCGGGCAGGGCCAGGGGCCGCGGCTGCCTCAGCCAGTCGCTGTACGTTTGGAAGCGGAAGAACGGGCCTTTAGGGAAATGAAGGGGTGAGATAAGGGGATAATGAAGACAGCATTGAGAGCAGACAGCGACAAACAAAAGGGATGAGGGGGGATTATAAAAGACATCATGAGCACAGAAGGGCACAGTGGAGGACAGTGCGGTTCAACAGAAGAGAGGGTGTCGTTTGATAGGAAGGGGGAGCAAGTAAACAGAAAACAAACAGGGAGAAGAGTTACATAAAAACTTGAGCTAATTTCAATAATACTGAAAATGTATATGGACTCACGCAGCATTGAACAAGTGGCAGGGAGTGAGACAAAGAGAGACAACGGTTAAAATGGATGCAAAAGCAAAATCAGATCAAACAACACACACGACCATTAACAGCTCGCACACAAACAACGCGTTTCACTCAGAATAACTCCCAGAATTACTTATTTTTTAAGATGTGTAAATATGAACAGGTCGTGGGACGTGTCACTGCACATCCTCATGGACTCACCGGTCATTAAACCCACATAGCAGTAGCCGTAGGACAGAATATCGTAGAGAGACGGCTCTTGAGACAGACCACCGATGACAGGAGACTTGGCAAAGGAGCTGACTTCCTTTTTCTTCTCGATGTGGAAACTATGCACCTCGTTGGCTATACTCACCATCTATGTGGAGCCAGGGAAGAAGTTGAAGAGAGTACAAAGGAATAAAGAGATCATGTGTTGTAGGGCTGAACGATATATCACTATCTTATGATATTTTGTGAAGTAACTGCATTTTCCCCCAATACGTGAAGTAGGTTGAGTATTATTATGAGTTTTCTGTACCTTGAGGGTGAGAATTAGCTGGATGGCATTGGCAAATGGCGTTGGCTGTGGCAGACCAAACCATGTTGCCAGCCGGAAGAAGAGGAGGTAGAGAAATGTCCAGCCAAGAGAAAGTGAGGGGGCACGCCTTGTAGACAGAGGGGCGAAAAGAGAGATGAGCCACGCACAAGCAGTCGCGATCACCAAATCAAGAATTTGAGAATCTCAAACGTGGTTACTGTGTGTGAGAGGACAGAGAAGAGGAGAGGAGAGGAGAGGAGAGGAAGATGTTGAAATTTTTGCCTGCCAACACTGTTACACGATTTCTACGCTCACCTCCAGTTGCTTTTTATTATAATCCATGTCCCAATCACCGTCACCAGAGAGTGCAGCGTGTGGATTTGACAGGTTACTATGGTAACGGAGAGGCCGAAGAGCAGGGCTGCCCCCTGCTTCACGGGAGGACCTGAAGTGAAAATGTGAAAAAAACATAGTGAGATATTAAAATATAGAAAGCTACACACCACACGGTTTGAGGAAAATACCAGAACCACCAAATGAAAAAAAAAACAACAACCCCACTTTACCTTGAAGTAACTAAACCACAAATGACAAAAGCACACACACACGGGCCAATTAACAGTGTGTGTCAGTGTGTGTCTGGCCACCACAACTTTTATATATCAGCTCTGCAGGCAACGAAAGAGACTGACAGAATTATAAAGAGGCCCAACAGACTGTTATCTGAGCTGAGCACATATCAGTAACAAAATTATCGATGTGATAGGAGGAACAATATTGGAAATCAGGACAACATATGCCAAACATGAGAGAAAGACTTCAGGAGCAACAGACACAGTGTCTGGACTTTTCTTTGGTTAACACTGGGTGTGCTCGTTTTCCTGCAAACATACGACAAAACAGACTTTTGTAAGAAGAAATGGACGGACACAGTTGAACAAAAAAACTTCGTCTAATATCTCAGTGTAGTGTGTGTAGCTCGGCTTGTGTAACAAAGTGGACTGATGTTGCTCTAAGGGCAAAGAGTAGCCTTACTCTTTATGAGGAATTTGATATTTAAATATCACTAAGTGTTGATAATAAACTTAATTTTTCCTAAGTGTTTTTTCACTCTCCACTTAAGAATTTCCCACGCTTGTTCTTCATTTCCCAGTCTCACAAGGCAAAGCATCCCAACATCAACAACTTTCATAAATTAAATTGCACAAACCATGAGGATACGACCAATGTCAAAGGTCAGAAGAAAAACAATAATTATCCCTTATAGCTGTTTATTTGCTGGTTTGTTTGAGATTCTAATATCCCCTGAAAGTGAGGCCTGACCCAGAATACTCACTGAGATAACGAAAGAGGAATCCAACAGGGATGGAGGCAGCGAGGATTCCCAAGTACACCAGCTCATCTGGAGACATCTCTCTGCCAACAAAGAAATACATGCAACCTCTGAAAACGACACAAAATCTAAAGTAATGAATGTACATTTACCCTCAGCACTGGGAAAATAAAGAGACATGAGCCTCCTGTCTTTGGGTGGGTGGTCACATCATCAGATTATTAACTGCGGCTGTTAAACTAACTTCAGCAGGATTACAATCTCTAAATACAAATCAATATCTGTGTTACTGGAAAGCTGTGTGTTTTGCAGAGGAAATGTATTCACTATCATGTTGCTGACAGTGAATAACGTTGCTCAAGTTCACCACCACCAACTGTGAGTGGTAACTCTGCTGGGTGAATTTCACAATGCCTCCTCTGTATGAAGTAAAAATCAGAAAGATTTAAAGGAGTTTGCCCTGAAACACACCGTGACCCCCCTGTGGCCCATAAAGCTGAATACACACAACAGCATTTATTTTACACTGTCACTGTTAGCAATCTCCATTAACTTCAGTTGTGGCAGGAGTTTGTAGCTGGGATGTGGCTAAATGTGCCAAACCCACTCGTGTTGAAATGATCCCACAGTAAAGCAAAAGGTATTATGTGTTGTTGTAGGAGGAAACGTCAACAAGCCTGACAGTACTGGCTGAAATATCTGCATTTCTGTACAGCGAACAATAAACAATCTAAAATGAAAAATACGTTAAAAAATGAGACAAAACACGGGAGGACATTGATCACGTTCACCTCCTGTCAGAACTAGCGATGCTAATGTTAGCATGGTGGCTTCTTCGCGCTCATCATCAAGTTGGTTTTCACTTTTAGGCGAAAAACAGACATTTTACTTACATTTTCTAAACTCACGTCACACCACGACTGGGTAACTTTGAAGCACTTGTGAAATGTACAGACCCTGCTATGCCATCCAGCCTGCTTGAAGTCTTGCTCAATTCTGATTCACTTCCTGGGTGACGCCGACTGACTCTGCCCACAAGGGGGCGGGGCATATCGTTCTCACCGTTAAAGGTGCAGCCCGCACTACTCTGGGTACTCTGCCAAAAGGGAACATGCCAACCCTCATATTCTCCATCACATGGGGTGTACTTCCAAGTTACTTTGAAATCAAGAGGCTCTTTGATATGACATTCCCTTTACTTTTCAGCCCATGATTTTAAATTTTATTCCATTCAAAGTATTTTTCAGCATAAATTTGCCATTGCAGCAGATAGCACACATAAAAACAAAGCACTGACAGATCTCTGGTTATATCCAAGTTTATTTTTATTGGAAAATTTGAAGGGACAGAACAGGAAGTATCAGCACACACTCCCCAGACGATGCCCTTCTTAATCCTCCTCCTCATCGTCAGCTCCTCCAGCTCCACCCTGGCCCTTCTTGGCGTTCTTTCTCTTGACGCGGCCTGGGCGTCCACCGCCGTACGGAGACCTCAGGGAGAAGTCGATGTGCTTCTGGCTGTCCAGGCGCACCACGAAGGAGGGGATGTTCACCACCTGTTTGCGCACACTGGAGAAATACAGGAGACGGATAATGAGGGCGAATTATAGTCACTTATTTGTGGTCTGCTTTCAAGAGACTTAAAAAAGGGAATGAACAGCAACGGATGAACTATAACTACAGGATTTCCTTGCAAAATTGGGTCAAGTAATTGATCCAACTTTCAGTCTACAAAGGACACAGTCCAGACCAAGTCCGTCCACTTTCAGTAGTCCCACTGACAGGGAATTCATAACAATCTGACTACACATAAACCAGCCTAATTATACTTAACTCATTTTAAGTCAGGTAGTTGATTTGTCTGTGCTGTGAGTTCAACTTGCCCGAGGTGCAATCCCCCACACCTTACCTGACAGCCACAAAGCCACATGGCACAGTCTGAGCCCTCTTGGATGGCAGGATTGGCTCAGGGCAATGTCTACTGACAAGGTATACGGTTTTGAAACCGAATTGACCTTGCTGAATTGTTTAACTGATCTCAGCGGAGACTGATACAAGTGGGTGGTCCACTGATGGAAGAGGAAGCATCAAGAGTTTGTGATGAGTTTGGTGCCGTCTTACATCATGACCCTTTAGACAATAACTATTTTTATTGCAAAGTCGCTTACCGAATGTGCCTCTGGCGGATAAGGACACGGGCATGGTGGATGCTCTTGGCAAGACCAAGCTTGAAGACCTGAGTCTGCAGCCTCCTCTCCAAGAAGTCCTCAACCTTCAGACCCAGGATGTAATCCAGCTTCATCTTACCCTCGTCCAGCACACCGATTCTGACCAGACGTCTGAGCAGAGCATTACCTGAAAAGGCAAACAAAAGCTCTAAGTACCTGGACAATATCTGGTAGTTAACCTCTTAACACTAAAAATGATCCGGTTTAATTGTTTCAGGTTGATTGGCCTCATTGACGAGGAATTCTTGACACCACAGAGAGTCTGACAGTTGATAGTTAAATCATCGGCCATCAAAACCGTTCACATTACATTTTAGCCAAATATTGTACATACCCTCAAACAGACGCTTGGGATCCTTCTCATCCAGAGTGAGCAGCTCTCTGGCAGCTTTGCGAATCTTGGCGAGGGTGAACTTGACCCTCCACACCTCACGCTTGTTCCTCAGTCCATACTCGCCTGAAAGAAGACGACCAGAAACAGATCAAACATCTGCAAGAGCTCCAGAACTAAATGAGAAAGGCAAAGCTGGCAGACTGCAGCCAACTAACAAGCCAATCAAGTCACAACTCGGCGTTACTTTAAAGTAAAAAAAACAAAACAAAACATACCAATGAGTTTCAACTCCTGGTCGAGACGGGACTTCTCGAAGGGACGACGGGGGGTAACATAAGTCTTGCGACAAACCCAACTCCTGGCAACGGGCATGGTGGCTTAGTGCCTGTGGGGTCAAGACATGACTTACATTAGCCAAACATTGTCAGTAATTTAACAACTATTTTCCACTAATTTTAACACATCATCTAGTGCAGTACAGACAGGTCAGACATCACTCATCTTTCTTATTATTAGGTATACATGAACAGCTGATGGACACTTGCCTTGTCCACAGTGCAGTAAGCGCAACCTGCACATTATGTGATTCAGCTGTCCTTAAATTATCTTTACCATGCGTCTGCTTCAAATCAAATTTTAGAGGGACTATTTCTCCTGGCGCGGTTATCTCTGATGTGAGTGATGTGGCAAAACGAAACTTATGATTGGAACTGCAAAGTCTAGCGCTAATGTCACGTTAGGATGAAGTTAACACTTTTCTCAAGTTTAAAATGATTTATCAAGTCGCTGAGAGTAGCTGTGTGGGCCTGGCAGATGTTTGAAGAATTTCTGAAAAACAAATGATGCCCTATGACTTCAGGAATGTGAGACAAACCTGCAGAAAATTAGATTATATGCGACCAGCAAACAGCAGTGTTGACCTGTGTTGGAGTTACAACGACGTCGCGGATAAAAACCACCAAAGACACTGAAATAAAACCTCTCCCTTACACCGGAAGCAGGTATAGTGCTTATTTTATGAACTTGTTTAGTAATTAAACTGTGTGAATGTTTAATTAAGTGTATCGTCAAATGTTAAGGGTGTATTTTAGCGGCAGCATGCTATCAGCCATACGACTAGGCCGCGGCTAACCTTACCACGTTGTTAGCTAATGCTGCAGCTACGTTGCTATTCATGTTTAAAATAATGTGTTAAGTTTCCAATACATAGTCATTAATCGATACAGTGGTTTTCAATGGATGTCCCATACAATCTATAGTATTTAAGCTTTCATTGGACATTTACAGTGTGGGGAAAATACACGTTATTTAGCTCTCCGTACCTGTCTCGCTCAGGCTCGCGCAGTAAAGAGGAAGCTAAAGGCGGTTCACATTTATTTATAGGGCAAGGCGTGAACTACATATCCCATCATGCCCTAGTCCAAACGCACGTGGGAGTGTCTTGTCCATGTGTGTCACTCCTCCTGTTGGTTAAACTGGGAACTACAGTTGAAAACACAAAGTTCAAGCTTCAAAGATGTGTGTGTGTGTGTGTGTGTGTGTGTGTGTGTGTGTGTGTGTGTGTGTGTGTGTGTGTGTGTGTGCATAAACAAAATTCATGCTGTGACCCAGTTGTCTGAGACCTCTAATGCAATAGTTTCTAAGACAGGATCCCCACTGGTCCTTGAGGCTTTTCCAGAAGGTTCTCAGCAAAACCAGGAATAATTTAATTTTCGCTGTTATGTAATTTACTAGAAATTACTATAATACCAAAAACATGTATGAGAGATTAACCTAACATTATGCTTTCGTCTCACTGCTTTGAACTGATTTTTTTTTATGGCATCTAAACGTTTTAATACTCAATGCAACCCAGCTTTTTTTTTGTGTGTGAACAGGATTCATACAGGACAAAATCAGTCCAAACGGGGGTGCATGGCTTAATGAGAGTCAACCTGGGAACCCAAAACTTGCATTTGACTGCTTCCCGTTGTCTTTACAAAGCCACTGTGAAGCAAATACACCAGGAGCCAATCCGTGACCTCATTTGTCTCGTACACCAGGGGTGCCCTCGAAGGAATAAATTGTCATGCGTATTGAAATTGTATGCAACAATGACACAGAAAACTTGGGTGACAATGTGTGTGAGCGAAGGTGGTAAGGTGGGAAACTCAGGGAGAAGGACAGGCTGACTATTTATATAACTCTGAAATGGGACCCTGAGCATGTGTTTCTGTCTGTCAGATCAGCCAACTGATGGACACACGGCACTTCTCTCGCTTTCTCTTTCACTAGACTATATCCTGTCTTTTCTAGGCAGGCTCAGTCGTTTCACAGGTTTTCTTTGTTATTTATTTTTTTTTATATCTGTGAGGTTGATCAATTGATCGAACCTTCTTATTTTTCCCCTCACCCTCTTGGATCTTCTGTTTTCTTCTGTTGGATTCTTGTATTTTTTTTTCCTACTCCGACTGCTTGTTCCACTGCCTGCATTTCAACTCTTTCTTTCCCCCTGCTCTCCTCTTTTTCCTCCCATTTTCCCATCGTTCCCCGTCTCCTTTGCGCGTGCTTTTGGGCTATGCTCTCCTCACCTACTGTGATCATCCAGCCTTATGGACTGCCTGTCTATCCACAGACAACCTCATGCTATCCTAGCATAGTTCAGGTAAACTGTCTCTTTAACTCTAAATATCCTCTGCTCTGCTTTTCTCACACACATATTTTCCACGAATCTACACAGGCCTGAATCATCAAATGTGCAGCCTAAGTCAGCTGTCCCTATTTGCCGGCACAGTTGTTTTTGTGTGAGTGTGTTGTGATTTAATTCACTGCCTAAGGTGACTCAGTGCCTCTGGATTCAAGGGTGACTAGTGAGATCTAACAGATTAGATATTACACTATAGGAGAAAGGTGAATTAAAATCAAGTAAAACCCTCAGTTAAATGAATTTTATGCAGAATCAGGACTTAATTTCTGTGTAAACATAGCCAAAAAATATCTAGATGAGCTATTGTAGCTCAATGTGGCGGAAAAACAATTCAATTTTGCAAAAAAAAAAACTATTTCCTGAAGTTGATAAGAGCCAAAATACTGTCTCAAATTCAGTTGATTGATGCCTTATTTAGTGGTGCCTAACTAAATCTGCCATGCCCAAGACAGATAAGGGTAATGACAAGTTGCAGAGGGCCTGATAACAGCTGGCAAAAGCACAGACATTGCGACAGATCTTATTTATTTTAATTGTAAGGGCACATCGATGGTTATCTTTAGTCCACTGGTCTCAGCGATGCCAACAGGTTGTGTGTTTTGTGTGTTTAGGCTATCAGTGTGTAAATGGGGGATGGGTGCATGCAAGAGTCCCCCAATATGCCATTACTGCCACAATGTGTCTGGAGTCTGTCTACCTTGTCTCTTTTTATCACACTAGCTATATTTTTAGCTCTCCTCTCCAGAGTAGATAATCACAGCGGGAGAGTCTGACGTCTTCCGTGTTGTCTGCATACTTAAAATGAGACTGAAGTACTAAAGAGGGTGTGAAACCTGAATCCTGTTAGTGTGCATTCATCATTTTTACGTTTAAATATTCATTGTATTGCAGTTTGAACAAAACATGCAATCTTACTGTGTCCGATAATGGTAGTTATATCCTGTTTCTTGTCATATGGTGTATATTGTTAACTTGGCCACCACTAAAAGGCCACATCTGCAGTTTGTGTGTAAATCCTCCAGCAGCTGTCCCAGCAGGCACCTGGCTCATAACCGTTGACCCCTGACCACCAGCTGACAGCTGACAAGGGGGAGGAAGGAAAGAGGGGAACAAATGGAAATTTAAAAAAAACAGACTGCAAAGAAGAGAGGGGACACACGGTGTAGATACGTTTGCTCACAGTGGGATACTCTGTAAAGTGGTTCTCACACTTTTTCAGTCTCCCTAGTTGACTTTCATTAATCTGTTGACACCTATTTTTTCTCTAGGGACCTTTATATAAAAGTAATTTTTGTTTCTGTTAAGGATTAAATTGTTAATTGTCGTAATTTGAGCACCGACAAATAGATTGTGAAGTAAAGAAATGCAAACATGATCTCACAATACATACAACTTTTTTGTATCATAACAATTTCTAGTGAGATAAATTAAAGTGAAATTAAACTAGTCTCATTTCACCCCACTTTGAAAACTACTGTTTCATATCAGCAATGGTGGGAAAGACAAAGCAAACCAGGGAGACTGGCATCAAATGTATCCTGTTATTTTCTCCCTCCTGACACTTCCTATCTGTGGAGGCAGTCTGAGACAGATATTAGTTGATTCTTGAGGTGAATGGGACACAATGCAGGCACAAGTTAGTGTTGACTTGTATGGAAATACGTTCCAGTCACACTGTGTACCACTAACTGATAGCTAGGGCTGCCACTGTCAGGCTAAATTGAGAGTCAGTGGAATTTATGAGCGTCAACTCATAAGACAGTGTCATGGATACTGCAGGACAATCCCTCTTCATACTTCGTACTTTCTAGAATTTGTAAACAGGATGGTGACAACAAATGTTGACACTGCACTTGCACGGTAGGTTTACATTTCGGCCGTGCCTCCTTTCATTCCTCTTCATACATATACCTATGTCTAATTCCTCCTGCCTCTTCAATGTAATAGTGGGATATATATATAAACACGAGAGGGCATGAAATGGCACCAGAGAGAGACATTACATTACATAATTACAGACCCTGTAGATCCTGAAGCTGGTTTCAGGATGAAGAAACTTCATCTGGCATTTTGTTTGCAGCAGGATGCATGCAGATAACTTTAACAGTAATGTGTTAATGCCATGCTGGAGGGGGGGGCAAAGAAAATATCTTGGTGCCATGTGGTAATTTGTGTTGTTGTAATACCATTTACAGCCACTAAAACACTGCTTATGATTCTGGGATACTTCAGCGAGAAACTTAAAATGTTATAGGAACAAGAACTGATAGACATGGAGACTATTTCCCTGTGGGCTTTGAGTGTTTTTAATCGCTGGTCTTTGAATAGCCGTCACTATGAATGAGGGTGGAGGGATAAAACGAGGATTAAACAATGAACAAGCAGGTAAAAGCTTCAGTAAAGTTTGGACACGACAAAGTTTTAATGTCAAGGGAGAAAGGAGTTTGGGTATAGCTTGTTTGAAAACCGCATTACCCTCTCAAATGTGGTATTCTTAGAGGTGACCTTTACTGTGATATACTGTCCTGCAACAGAAGGAGCATTTGCATTCATA
>OMLB01015196.1:0-61581 GCA_900302555.1 Myripristis jacobus
ATGAGAAATTATTCTGTAAATCAAAGCAAAAAGAAGAAAGAAGACCTGTGGGCGGTGGTTTCTGAGGTGAAGGGGGTGTCCCTGTCTCTGGCTTGAAAAGTTACAAAACCATCCTTGTGTCTCTGCACACTTGGGATAGTAATACAGCTGACTGACAGATATGTTTCAATAATACTTTGCTGTTTGAGAAATGGTAATTGAAGCATTGTTTAAACTATGCGTCAATTATCATTTGATCCTAATATAGATAGATAGATAGACAGATATAGAAAGATCGATAGAATAAGTTGATTATTATCTTTTTTCTTCTTCTCCTGCCAGCAATGAAAATGAAGCAGCAACAACTGAATTGTCTGCACTTTCCTTGCAGTAGTAAATTTCCTGAGAAGAACAGCTTGAATTGCCTCCATGTCATTAATGTGTTAGCCCATATAGTGAGGGTCTTATTTTGCTGTGGAGGACAACTTTACTATGATTGGTAGATGTCATGACACATCATGTCACCTTTTTGAGGTCTAAGCTGGGTGACCCTACCTTGCATGCTTAGCCACCTACTGCCCTAGAGTCTCTTAAACCCACTAAGCCACCAGACCCCTGAGTCCATTATGTTACAGTATTTTTGTCCTCCTAAGGCATGTGTTGCTGTCATCTGTCGCTCTCTTGGACCCCTAGTTGATGGCTGTATGGACTCATGTGACTTAGACAAGTTACTGAGCTAATGATGGTGGAGTCATCCTGGTTAATAGAAAGAACTTTAGCAGGTTGTTGTTACTGCACAAGAAATACTTGTTAATTATTATCTTCCCAAACAAAGTGGGACGGTTATGTTGATGATTATTTGCATGTTTTTTTTTTGTTTGTTTTGTTTTTTGTTTTGTTTTTTAAGTGACTGGAGTATAAACTGGCATATTTTATGTCCTATTCCAGATACCATTATGAAAAAAAAGTCGGGAGTGCCATCAGATTTGTTTTATCACTGTATTTTACTGCATGAGTTAAAAAGGTCTGCAGCACTTTTCAGAAAATTGTCTTTAAAAGCAAGCAGAGGTATGGTGTGTGAGGCATTGTTGTTTGATGTTTTGCAGATGTTCCAGACAGAGTTGGAGTGTGTCAGCGTCTGAGCAAAATCTCAATACTGACTTCCTCCTTTCCCTTTGGCCCCACCTCAGCTGTGTGCTGCTTCACTTGCACGTGCAAACGCTTGCCTGCAAAAAGCTGGTATGTGTTCACGGTCCAGGTGGAGCCTTTCATCATACACAAATGCACACAGAGCAACTTGTAATAAATGCCAAGAGGTAAATATAGATCTTTGCTGCTGCCATAAGTGCTCACAAGCACATAGACCATAGGATTTAGTCTGTAGTGCTGGTTTGGCTTGAGTCCCTGTGGGAATCAGCTGATTAATGGCCATGTTTAGTCTTAATACTGTTTAGCTTCTGGTGTTTTTGTCCATATCAGACTTGTTCTTCTCTCAGGTGGAGAAGCACTTCAAAGAGAGCTGTCGTGATGAAATAACAGATTGGATGTGTACACACACACACTCGCACACACACTCTAAATGGAATATTTAATGAATGCCTTATCCTGGGCTAACTCAGGATTTGTGCATCATCTTCAGTTCTTGAAATGTCACTCATTCGTTGTTTTTAGGATGCAGCCAAACCCTCACCTGCACATCTAATTAAACATGTTCAAAGGTGCTTTAGCCCCATGCTTGGCAGCTTTCAGAGAGCTAATATAAGGTGGTAGCAGTTACAGTGGGACTAATTGCCTTAGAGTTTGCCACTAATTTTAGACATACAGTAATCAGCAGGAATAGCCAGGGCTACTCACAGTTACAGTGGGACAGATGGAGACTCATTAGATCAGTCTTAGGGGCTTTGTATGTTGCCGTTTCACAATTAGCAAACTCAGACTCTGAGGCTTTAACCAGCTTACAACCACAAGGACCACAGCCCTGCTGATGCTATCAGCCCAACAAATACTCATCACCATCTGAACCCAAGTCTGATTCAGCGCATCTGCTGTTCCCACTGATTTTTACCACCGCCAAAAGAGTTGGACAGGGGTTATGTTTTCGCCCCATTCCATCTGTTTGTCTGTTTGGATGTTAACAGGATATCTCAAAAAGTTATGAGCAGATTTGCATGAAACTTGGTGGAAAGGCTGGAAGGAACTGACTCATTTTTCACACTGATCAGCCAAAGTGGGGCGTAACCTGCAAAAATGAAACTAAACTTCACACTGACTCACCAAATGAGGGTTGTGGTGACAGGTGTGATTAACTTTTAGTGAATATCCAACATGTAGAAATAGCATATGTTGACAATTGCTTGGTGTTGGCAGAGGTATGCGCTCTACTGAGTGTTTGATTCTTGTTCTTCTCGGGTTTGTCTCTGTCCAAGTCATTATAAACATCTGCTCCAGGGTGTAGTCCTCCATTTTTTTGATCCATTCTCTTCATATGACCTGTTCTTGCTCTTAGCCTTTGGAAATTGTGTTTATATGGTGCACTTCATCACAGTTGCCCTAGGTATAGTGTGAAACATCTGTCAATCAGCTCTGTGTACCAAGGCAAATTTCCAAGGACACATTTAAACGGTGCATTTTCGAGGATCACAGCCATAAAGTTCACCTCGGGGGCGAAGTTCTCTCAACAAAGACACTTTCACTGGCCTTGCCTCCTTTTACTGTTTTTACTGCAACTGAGTGGGCGCTGCCGCATCTCACTTTCACAGTCAGATCAGGTGTCTCGGGTCTCTGAAATGCATAAATCAATATTTACTGTTAAGAGAGGTTTCTACCGGTACACAGCCTACATGCAATATTGTGAAAGCAAAGTATCACCTTTTTGAATGTGGTGCCCAAAATGGAGTCAGATGTGTTTAAATATACACGGTTACATGAATAAACCAGGAGCCCAGAGGCAATAAAGAGGCAAAATATCACTTCCAGCATCTATAAATGCATATTTTTCACGTTAGCCATCATCACATGAAATAGCAGGTAAACATGGGTGTTATTAATGAAATTGATGAAGGTATCGTTCCCTTTAGTGTAGCATAATCTTTCTGGCGAGCAACAGCAGGCCCCTTCTCTATTAGACCTAAATGGACCATAACCTTAATGTCAAAATGGCTGCTGTAAACAAGGTCTGTTGTAAACTATATAAACAATATAATACAGTATGCAGCATGCTAAAGTGGAGAACAAATACAGAGCTATAGCAGTAGACTTTACATTTTGCTGCCTGTATTCTATAATAATACTATGTCACATAAGGTTCAGTACTGATTTAAAGCAATTAGCTGACTTGGCCAGGGGAAGATGGCTCTGTCTTCCTGTTGCTGTTGTCTTGGAGCCAGTGACTTTGGTTATGTGGGACAGTGAGAGTGGCTGCTGACTAAGTAATCCTCTTTGGACTCCTCATTCCTGCAGCTTTGCTTAGTCGCAATCCCTTGACTTCATTTCCAAACTGGTGGTGACCTGCAGTCTTGCCAGAACAACTCTACACATCTTGGCTGGACCTTTCTCTTTTTCTTAATTGGACTTGGACCAGCCAGCGCAGTGGGATCTGCTTCAGTTTCACTGAACCTTTCATGGATTATGCCTTAATTTTTGGATCAGTGCGTGATTCCTGCGCAAAGGAATCAGCAAATGAGGATTATGAGTGCGTTACCTGTCCTCCGGTTGAATATATCTCAATGGCAGTTTTTCTTCAGACAATGAGGAGTGGATGTACAACATACAAGACGATCCAGGTCAGTTGTACTCTTGCTGTATTCTCAGAGATGTGCATTAAAAAGAGAGCAACACTGAATTAGATACACTGCAGGTTTTATTGTACACTGGACAATTAAAATATAGGAAAAATATTTTTTATTGTTTTCATGAGTGTAGTTTGCTCTTGGATGTTTTGACTAAGCAGAGTAGTTTGTAATCCTTTCACAGGAATCGATAATGAAGCTATAGTGTGTATTTATGCGATGTAATCAATAGTTGAATAAAAAAATACTGCTGTGTACATTCATTATGCTGAAATTACTGTTTGTTAAGCTTCCATAACAAGAGCCTTACTTTAAAAAGACTTGTTATATTAACATGCAGTATTATATAATTCAGTCCATGTGCTCTGTGTGCTCAGATCTATGTTCTAGTGAGAATCACAGCTGTTACATGGGACTGTGCAAGTGGGTGGGAGAACAGCCTGACCAGAAGGGCCAGGACGAGTTTATCTCCGGGCATTAACCAGCTCAGGTCTAAATCTGGCAACGAGTTCATTTTCTGGAAAGCTTCCTCTTTCTTCTGGCACACTTTATCTCTAACACGTGGCGTCAACCAGGTGGCCTTCTCCTGCACACTACAGCACACGGCTAATGTGTGTGCAGCATACTCTCTCACACACACATAGACACAGACACTTGGACTATTCAGTCATACCCTCATTACCCACAATACAGGAGCATGAAAAAGAAGCAGTTTTTTAGAAGATATTCTATGCCTGGTGATGTTGTTTGATAAACATCACCCTGATTCAACATTAGACTTGAAATTGCAGTTTATTTGGCAAAGTGAGATAAACATAGTGGAGAAAAAACAGCAACAATATGCCATTTCCTGCTCTGAAATGCAGTGGAGAAAAATTATAAATCTTGATACTGTTTGATATTAAATACTGAAATACTGTTGCATATGGCTAAATGTTTTTTTGTTGTTGTTTTTTTGTTGTTGTTGCAGGTCAGATTAAAGAGGACAAATAAAATTCTAGGGTTTATTTTCTAAATATATAGGAATCAAAGATAGCCAAATAGTTTATAGTGTGGGATAAGTGTGGGATGTAAAAAGTCTTCTTTTAGTGATCTCACATTTAGACATTTATCAACAAATCCATATCAAATTAAATCCCAGGTTATGTTTTTCCCCTCAATTCGGTTATCATTGAGGTGGATCCTCCCTGACCACCTCACACCTTGTTTTCTCACCCCTCTCAAATATGTTGCCCTCTCACACTAGACTGCTGCCTTATCCTTATCCTGTTATTGCCATGGTGACCTTCACCGAGATGTCTGAAGCCTCTCCTATGGAGCTGCGGGAGCCCGCCTGCCTGACAGCCACACTGTCCCCTGGGCTGCGGCGCAAGAAGATGCTGTGGCAAAATGCCGTCAAACACATCATAATCCAGCAGGAGCTGAGTGCACAGGTGATTAACTAACAGTCAGCAGAGCTGTCTGCGCTGTCGTAGTGGTGTTTTCCTGTAAGTGCTGTTACATGCATGTATTCCCCTATGTGTTGGAGGTTTTAAGGTGTGTCTGCAGTAGCACCTCTGTCTCACACTGAGAAAACTCAACTCACATTGTAACTGTTTGCTGACATTATGAACACTCAATATTACATTTTTTTTTCAGTTGGCTCATTTTTTTGAAACAGTCTTAACATTCTCTAAACTGTTCTCAGCCTTTCGGTGGACATCCTGCCGCTCTTGTCAGTCTGCCCTGAGATTTTCACCAACACCACACCTGATGTTTTCCCTTGCAATGGCAGATTTTGATAATTGAATGGATCATTTTGCATGTGATGGCTCAAACGATGAAAGAATGTTTAGACGGTGTGATGAGTGTGATCATTTCACTTAGAATCAACTGACCAGTTGTGATCAGCAAGCTATGTGTAAGTGGTCATTGTGCAAATTGAAACTGTAGCTATTCTTTTGCACACATGTGCCAAAACATGTGCAGTTTGCTTGAATGAATGGGAAATTCAAATATGTGAACAGTAAAGTTATTGTTCAGAGATTGTTCAAAGATTCTCATTCAAGAATTGAGCCAAAGTGAATGAGAACAGCTGTGACTGAGGCAGTGCAATATGGTGTAGACATGCTGTATGAAATGTCATAATTCAATCAATGATAATGTGCATCTTTGTAAGAGATAAAAAGACAGACCTTTTCCTTCCTTCCTTCTTTTTCCTTCTCAGTGTCCATAAAGCAGCGTTCATGTTTAGGGTCCCCAAAAATTACTTCAGATTGGGGTTTAGCACATGAAAAAGTACAGAAAGCAGTGAGGCTGCTTGTTTGTCCACACGAAGCTGGATAAATTTGGAAATGCATATTTCCTCTGTTTTATCCTTCTATCCACATTAAGCCAGCATTTCCCAATGTCTCCAAGGTCTGTTCATCTGAAAATGCCAGCCTGGTATTTCCATGTGGATGAGGAAATGGAAACGCAAAGTATTTCAGTGTAGAGGGAGGGCAAAAAAAAGTCCCCTGTTTAGACTGTGCAGGCCTACACAACATCAACTCTGCATAACTTCCACTCAAAACAAGGTGGAAACGTTAGGTCACATGATCATCTGAAGTCATCATCTTCAATGACCTATGTTTTCCCCATCCACCCAAAATCAGCAAGCCACTGTTTTCAGATTTACATATCTTGGAGATCATGGGTGGGAAAATGCCAGCTTAGGGTAGGTGGAAGACTAAAACGCCAGGAAAATTTTCTCCAGGGTGGTGGCAGTGTGGCCTAAAG
Organism: Myripristis jacobus; assembly: GCA_900302555.1. Taxonomy (NCBI): domain Eukaryota; kingdom Metazoa; phylum Chordata; class Actinopteri; order Holocentriformes; family Holocentridae; genus Myripristis; species Myripristis jacobus. The sequence continues at coordinate 6,525 of OMLB01015196.1, forward strand.
GAGCATCATTGGTACACATGTTGACAGGCCATTGCTGCATCACTGCAGTGCACTGGTTGCTTGTTTGAAGAATATTTGAAATCAGCTGCAGCAATAATTTTTTTTTTTTTTGCTTTGGTAGGTGGGTGTGGAGCCAGCGCACAAAATCTTTGTGACAGATGCCTACATCGAGGAGATCAACAGACAGATCCGCCACAAGGCCACCCGCGGGGTCACCAAACGCCGCTCTTCAGCAGCCCGCATCCACCCTCAACACAGTCGGGGTTCCACCAGCACGCATGGCAGCACCGCGGGTCCTTTACAGGACTATGCCAGCGACGCTGACTTCTTCGTGAGCTGGGGCCACACAGTGCGAGGCATCTACATACCCACGTTGAGGCATACCTTCAAGTCCCGGGACCTGGAGAAACTCTACCAGCGGCACTCTTCTCACCAAAGACGCACCTCGCTGGCCGTCACCAACGTCATTGACGCAGTGGCAAAGCTACATATACTGGTGCTGTACCTGGCAATAGCCTCTGAGGCAGTCACAGACACCCTGCAGGTCTGCCTGACAGGCTTTTTCATGGTAGTGTCGACTGCACTGTGCATTCTGGTGTTAATCTGCAAAGCCTCCATATCCCCGCGGTGGCTGCGCTATGCCGGCCTGGCTAGCTGGCTGTCCCAGACCACACAGGTGCTTGGGGGGCTGGGGTATGGGCTGGAGAAGGACCCGTCCTGGTATGTTTTGTTCACATTGTTCGCCACATACACACTGCTGCCACTGCCGCTGCTGTGGGCCATCTGCGCTGGCTCCCTCACCTCAGCCCTGCACATTATGCTGGAGATTGTGCGCTACTACAATGACACCATGCTTTTGAGAAAGGTGGGCACATCAGCTGACTCGCTGGTCTCTGAACTGTCATGATATATCACTGTTCTTTTTAACACTTCTGGTGCACTGCTGTCTAGGTCAGCGGTTGTCAAAGTGGGGTCGGGGGCCCCGAGATCTTCCAGGGCTTCCAGGGGATCCTCATTAAAATGAGAACAGGTTATAAATGCTTGTGAAACATGTCTTAGTGCAGCGCTAAAACACAAAAAATCTGAGCATCATTGATCTGACCTTTAAACGGAGCATTGTAATCATTATAAATATAGTTTCTTGTCTCTTTTAATATTTTGTTGCTAAATTTATGGTAATTTTTGTGCTAAGTTTATGGTCATTTTCTTGTACCCTTTTATTAATTTCTCACTTACAGTATTTACTCATCGCCTTGGCTTTTTCCCAATGTTTTTGAAAGAAATCAAGTAAATTTGGCAAAACTATAAACTTATAATTCCCATCACTGCTCCTCTTCCTTCGACACCCCATCTCCTCTCACCTCAGCTCATCATTCTTCTCTTCTTCCCGCAGTCATTCTCATTCACTCCACCATCTCTTCTTCCTCTTGCTCCTCTCCTTACTCTCAGCACAATATCCCAGCTCTGTATTATGGAAAAATGGTCTGTGCTGGTAACCTACAAACATGACTTTAGGTTGCAGTGGCCGTGCCAGGTCTTAATTGAAATTTGTGATATGTGTCAATCTTCCTTGACTCAAGATTTTGGCCAAATTTCATCTATTTGCTTTGAGTAGTGCGGGTGATACATCAGTGTTATACTGATATCATGATATCATCATTTTGACATTACTAATAATAGTTTGTCATAAATCTCTTTTGTTCAGATATTTTATGAAAGTACCACTGGTCATTACCACAATACTGTCAATCATTCAGTCAAAGATATTGTGATATTTGAGTTTGTCCATATCGCATGGCTGTAGATCTAATTTACATTTCTCTCTGTATGTCCTTATATTTATCATGCCCAGTTTCTTAACATCCTAACACATCCAATAATCCCACAAATAATACTAGATAGTCAGTCCAAATTCTGTGAGATATTTAAAAGCATTGACCCTTGTGCTAATGTAAAATCCTCTGTGCTTTATTCCACTGCTCCCTCTCTGCCCACGCAGTCCCCAAAGGTCCAGTGCCCATATTGCAAATATCCTTTCTGGAACTGCATATTATGCAAATCAGCCCAAGGTTCATCCACATCAACCTCCCTTCCATCGCTGCCTCTCCTCCACTTGTCCCTCCTGTCGTGTACAAGCAGTGGCAAAAGGCCAGCTGCGCATATAAAGGCCATCAAGACTCCATTTACTGGGCTTCGCTGGTCGAAATAAAGGGAATGAATGTCACAACCCTCTTCTGTGCAGGTGTTTGCCAAAGGCCTGCTGTACCTGGGTATGAACACAGCAGGCTTATTTATTCACTATCTGTCGGACCGCGCCCAGAGACAGGCTTTCCTGGAGACACGGCGCTTCATTGAGGGACGCCTCAAACTAGAGCAAGAGAACCAGAGACAGGTACTGTGGAGGCAGCAGTTGTACTGTGGCAGAAGCTTAAAGGGATTTTGAAAAATGTGATATTATTTCACTTCCCCCCCCCTAGCCGTTATGTAGGACAGTAGAGGTGCAAGTCCACCTCAATGGCAGGAGGCTAACAGTTAGAACTTGGAGCATCCAGCCAGTATCCAGCACTCAGTAACAATGAGTGCTCAAATGCAGACCCATTTACATCCTACACAACAGCAGCTAAAATCTTCCAAAATGGGTGAACAATTCCCTTAAGAGAATGTGCAGGTTGTGATATACAGTGGAAACTACTTATAGTGATCACGGCTCTAGTGATCAACTGCTTATATGGATGAAAAAGCTTGGGATAGAATCATTCCTATACAAATGCTGTTTAAATAATTAACTTAGTGGAATCAAATACACAATCAAATATCAAAAAATAAATCCTGCTATAAAAAATAAGGCTCACAAATGTATCACCATAAGCAATTTCCATTGTATTTTGATTTTACTACTTACATCCCAAGAAGTGTAGCATGACTTTTAACCCATATGTTCAAAGTCAGATTATGAAGGAAGGCACAGTGCTTTCATCTCTTTCCAGTCCTAAACTAATTTTATTTCATTAAAGGGAAAACAAAACAAAGCAATGATTTTGGCAAATCAAATAGAGACTTTTATTAGAACACATCTCCTAAATTTCACTCTCTTACAGTATCTGTAAACAAGCATCAGGCTCTTTATCCCCTGCTTTGTTCTAAGATTGAGGCTTCACATGTGACTTGTGCTGAAAAGAGAGTTTAACAGGAGCTTGTTGTGTCTGAACAGGAGCGCCTGGTGCTGTCGATCCTGCCTCGCTTTGTTGCCTTGGAGATGATCGCTGACATGAGCTCCTTAGAAGACGAGCTCAGTCCCCAGGAGTTTCACAAGATCTATATCCACCAGTACAAGGATGTCAGGTACACACACACACACACACACACACACACACACACACACACAGTGGCAGATTTAGAGGGATGGATTTAGAGGCCAGTGTGGTAGATACTACAGAAGAGAGGGCCCATCAAAGTAAGAGTCTTTAAAGTACATTTTTATTCATTCTTACACATTGGTGTCAAATGTACATTGAGCTTAGTAAAATGTGTGCTTTTCAGGAAAGCTGATGTAGCACTCTAACATCTAGTGGCAGCCATAGACATTTGGGGGCCTTATAGGCAGAAAATTATTTGGGAGCCTCTGAACAAAAATCACTTTAGCTCTTTTAGCTGTTTTTTCCCTTGTAATTTAAATTGATTTAGTTAGTTATTTAGTTATTTATTTGTTTGTTTTTGTAATTTTATGATTTTTTTTTAAATTATTTTGCGGTAATTGATGATACCTTTTCTTGTGATATAATTTTAAATATGTAAGTATAATAAACATAGGTAAAAAGGTGACCACAGATGAGCAAGAAATTATCCTAACATTAGTAACAAAACAGAAATTAGCAACAACAACAAACAAATGAACAGAAAATAATCAAATTACAAGAAATCTATCTTTATAATTATTTCACAAGCATTTAAATGAGATTTTTTTTTTGTTGTGGGGGCACTATTAGGAGGAGGGCCCCTGGCACTGTGTCTGGTGTGCCACATCATTATGCAGATCATTATGCAGACCTCTTATAGACATTAATTGAGCAATATATCTGCCTTAAAGAAAATTAAATGGATAAATGGTATTCAGCTGTTCCAAAAGGTCAGGTAAGAGGTTGGACTCAAAAAGGCTCCAGAAGTGAGAGCTGAGTGTTAACTTGAGATGGTGAAATTTTTTTTAGATTTTTTTTCTGTGGTTGACTTGGACAGTGTGTGTTTGATTTTCATCCAGTAAAATATACAGTAGATATTTCAGTTTTGCTTCTTCTGCCCCTCCTCTCCACAGCATCCTGTTTGCAGACATTAAAGGTTTCACTCTGTTGTCCATGAACCTGTCGGCCCAGGAGCTGGTGAGAATCCTCAACGAGCTCTTTGGACGCTTCGACCGTCTGGCAGAGGTGAGAACCAGCAAGATTGTACTTGTAATTGTCATGAACTGATTCAGTGCAGTCATGTAATACAACAAGACTCTTGTCGTACAGCTTCAAAAGATGGCCTAAAAAGCCAAAGATGAATTCAGCCATTCAGATTATTATTAGTATGCTAATAGATCAAGCATTCCACTGCACATTATGGATGTATTTGCCTCTATACGCTAGTTTAGATTTTTTAGAACATGATTTATGCAGGTTCACAAATCTGCTGCAACACAAATGAAATTCTCCTGTTCTTGTTTTCTAAATTGAATGCCATTTGATTTAAAACATAATATTCCTTTCTCATAAATCACCCACAATATCCATCAAAAGGTTGTGTGGTGCCATCTGCGGTCTCTCTAAAATGACAGCATACAGACTCTTCAAATGTCATGTCAGGTCAAGTATAGTCACATTATGCATACAGTGGACAAGAGCTGCAAAAGTTTGGAGTCAGAGTAAAAATTGCACTCACCCTCTGAAAAATAAAGCTATGGTAACTGTTTTTTGTCATTTTTCTACAGTATTTTTACCAATATAATCATAATTCTCATAAATACCTTAAAAGGGACAGTGCTGTAGTAAAACCATGGTAGTGTCATGGTTAAGAATATATGGCCTCATTCACAAACGAGTTCTTACACCACAGAATTTTTCACACCAGTGCTCTTATATTGATGAAAAAACTGAAAGTTCATGTCGCTCTGAAATGGATGTACTGCTGCAGGAAGTGAACGCCAAACGACCTCTCGTGTATATTTTTCATTATGCAAGAAAGTGATCACAAAACAATTAGGGACATGTGCAGGGACACAACAAGGGACAGTGTGACGGGAGACGCTGCAATGGCACAACGGAGCTGAAATCCCACCGAAACACTCTTACCTAAGAACAAATATTAAATAAAAAAAACTTTGGTGAATGCCGGAAGCTTCTTGAAAACTGTGTAAGTGGGTTTTAAAAACAAATTTGTTCTTAAGAACGGTTGGTGAATCAGGCCCATAGTAATCAGAGTTACCTTAATTACCCTAGAGGTGGTACTGTCTTTGTTCTTGGCTTAAAGTAGAACAGTTATTGAGTAGTTGTGAAGCATTTTATCTATTCATTTTGTATCTGGCCCACTTGTGTTTGTGTCCCATCACAGGAGCATCACTGCCTGCGGATAAAGATCCTGGGAGACTGTTACTACTGTGTGTCAGGGGTCCCTGAGCCGCAGCTTGCCCATGCCCGCTACTGCGTTGAGATGGGCCTGGCTATGATCAGCACCATACGGTCAGTCAGTCTGCCTGCTGGAGCTCTGCTACCCCAAACGGGAGGTCACAGGGGTTCCACAGGGTCCTCCAGCGAATCTAACAGTGGTTGGATTTTTCCGATTGTCCGATCTGTACCAAATCTTATACAGTCATGAGAATCTCAAACAGGAGTCCATCAGAAATCATTTGATCCTAGAAGAAGCCTCATGTGTTTGCCTGCTATCTCTTTGGTGGAGACTGATCTGAACAACAGGGAAAAACTAAACAGTTTGGACGATGATTATCAGCCTGATGTTTCAGCCCTGCAGTGGGTAACGAGTCAGTTTTTGGAGGTTATGCAATTAATAATGGGTGGAGGAGAAATATGTATATCTACATATAGAAATAAGTCTTGTTCTGGTCTCTAATCTGTGTTTTAAGCATTGCTCTTGTGACGTAATGATCATTTTCCACCTGCAGGCTTTCTCCATCCAAACAGTCATGTCAAGTAGCCTAAAAAGAGGAGCAGGGGTGTTGTTTTGTTGGCTCAGTGATTGGTTATTTTAGGTCAGCTTTATTTAACTGAAAAATACCTCACTGAGATTACACAATCACATATTCTACAGTATTATATTCAGTAAAATTCAGTCAAAAGAGTACAAGACATAAAAATTGCAAACATAAAAGAAAGTGTTAAAGACACACAGTGCAATAGTCTGGGAACAATAAGTACAATTAAAAGGAGCAAAATCAGCAGACATTTTTCATTTTGTTAATATGGGCTGCCTATGAAGAGATGGTATACCCCAAGCAAATTTTAAGAGCGTTTATTTAGCGCTATTGTGAATAACTAGGCCAGATGCATGATGCAAAAGGGTCTAAAAACATGTTACAACATGTTAAGCGGAAGCGTGCCTCTTGAAGAATGGATTTAGAAAGATGTTACAGAGACAAGCTTGTGGGGTTTTATGTCCGACTGAATCCGATACCAATCGTGGAGTGCAGAGTACACCAACCTGTGTGCTGTCAGTTCACCATATGGTGCATGTGCAACAATGTTAGGGCTTCACAAGAACAACCTGCCTCACTTTTTAGGCATCACAGAGCAAAACTGGTTGCAGCTGCAGAGCCATGTGAGTTATCCACAATACACAGCCACACACACTGCATTATTCACAAGAAAAAGCTGCATAATGTAAAGGTCATTTTCTCGAGGCAACATTTGAATCACAGATATTTCACAACGAGAGAGTTTATTGATTTTGCAGACCGCCAAAAGGACGCGGCATGATAATATCTCTTTACTGAAAATAGGAATTATTTTGGAAAGAATATATGATTGTAACCCCCGCACAATCACACACACACACACACTTCATCTTTTCAAATTGAAATGTGATTGACTGCAGGATGAGAATGTATGTAAAAGATCCATTTAAATAGACAGGCTCGGTGAAAAGCTCTGTTTGGTTCTGTAATTATTTCCTCTAGGGACAGAAAGCAGAAGGAAGCAGTGAGTTCAGTGTAATACCATCTCCACTATCAAATGCCAGCATGAAACAAACAGGTTGTGGTCTGCAGAAAAATGTGCTTGGGTTAGGAAAAAAGTAAAAGGGGGAATTAGGGTGCATGTTTTGGTACATGGTGCAGGTAGCAAAAAAAAAAAAAAGAAGCAAAATACCGTAGGGATTCAATGGCCTATTCGCTCATTCACACCAATGCTCTCAGTCACCTTGTACTGAGAAATTTGCAAGAGGATTTACTACCAGATTGCAGTTTCCTGAATGAAGTGTCATTAGCACTCTGCTGAATGTTACGTAATCAGATAGTAAAAAATGTAGCAGAGGGTAAATTATGGCTTGTTACAGGGAATCTACAAACTCAGCTAGAAGGAGGGTAACTTTCAGTGCTGATTGTTCATTGTCATGATGGTGCAGCCAAGAAAAGCTTAAGAACAAGCTCAGACTGTGAATAAAGGGAGATTTTCTTGCTGTCTGTGTTAAAATGTATGTCACAATTGCAGACAGGTAAACATAGGACAGTCTGTAAACTAGGTGCCTTTATGAGTAATGTTTTGCCTCTCTTTAAATGTTCAGATTTATTCCTGTCTGACATAATTGGCCATTGTTTTACCATATGCTTGTATTGTTAAATCTAAAAAAAACAGATGAATAGTAAGAAATAAAGAATATAAAAGCAAAATGTTAATGAGTCATAAGCTCTTATGGCAGCTTACAGTACATTTAAATTAAAAAAAAAAAAAAACATGACGAGCATATTAGAAAATGTACAAAAAGCTGGAATACAAAATATTAAACATGGCAAATTACGTCACAAAACGCAGCTTACTGCAGCTTACCAGGGGAGGAAGGGTTAAAAAAAAAAAAAAAAAAAAAAAAAAGGCAGACTCTTGGGAAAACTGGAGTGTTGGGTATGAGAGCCGGCTGTGTCAATTTTTGTGACATTTTGTAGGACTGTACATGCACCATAATTATTCAAATTAATTCCTTAAAATGTCAAATTAATATATTAGAATAGAATATATAAGCTATACACTCTAAAGGTTGTATGTAGACAGTTATTGCACTGCCTTTGTACGTCACAGGTAATGTTAGCTGTTAATTAAATGTCTTGTTATGCCTTTGAAAGGATATGAAATTTACATGAAATTGTTTAGAAATGGCCGTGAATTTGACCTAACAACTTTATCTGCATGGTTTGTGTACTCCCTGTGTCTAGTTATAGTTATAATACGAATATCCTGCTGTCCACCTCTCCCAGGCATGTACGCAAGCAGCTGAACTACGACATGGACATGCGGATCGGGATCCACTCGGGCTCGGTCCTGTGTGGCGTGCTGGGCCTGCAGAAGTGGCAGTTTGACGTCTGGTCCTGGGACGTGGGTGTCGCCAACATGCTGGAGGCGGGGGGCATACCAGGGTGAGTGGTCTGTCCGTCTCAGAGGCCTGCAGGGTCACTTCTATGGTGATCTGGGAGGGAGTGACTCAGTCAGGAAGAGCATCATCTGCCTTCACAGCATCACTGTCCTGACCTAAGCGGTTAGGTCACACATTCAGCTGCACATAGTGTCCGTCTCAGTGCAGTGGTGCTGTGACCAAAGAAATCTACAACATTAATAGAAGTGCCTTAGTGCTCAAGAAAATAATGGAACATACTAGTATCTGGTACTATTTTGTAGCAGAACAAGTAGGATGGCACTTTCCTGTTACAGAAAAGTGTTAGGAATTAATTGCATGAGGGAGAAAAAACACATTTCCCTCTTTGCAGTTTTGTTTTCAGTGCAGTTTCACTTGTTTCAGGATTTTTTCCCCCCTTGGAACAAGTGTAAATGTGTTGAAACAAGGCAGAATAAGACAGATCAGCCCTCTAGGATCAAGAAAATGACACTTGATTGAAGAAAAATCTGAAAACAAGTTGATTAGCATTCGAAGCAAGTGGGATTATGTCATCCTACTGGATCTTGTTTGAAAAAGCAAGATTTTAACATTGAATATTGGAGTAAATGAGTTGTTAAGATGGAGTTTTTTTGTTTAAGTTTAGTGTGTAAAAACTCGTACCCATCTTGCAAATTAATAATAAACTTCTTTTCCTCTTCTCCCTCATTCAGACGCATCCACATTTCACGGGCAACTTTGGACTGTCTCGGGGGCGTCTACCAGACCGAGACCGGGCATGGCCGGGACAGGAACGAGTTCCTACGGAAACACAACATTGACACCTTCCTCATCTGCCCCCAAGAGGAGAAGACTTCTGTCGACCAAATTGAGCCCCACAAAATCCAGAAAAGCAGCCACACGTGGAATCCAGAGCTGCCCTTTGGCAACATCATTGACATGAACAGTGTAAGTGGGCAGAGCTGCAGAGTGGAAGGGAACATGGTTAGGATTCAGGCAAGCAAAAATCTGTTTGGATTGTTTTATTGTTGCCCAGTGTCACATCTTGTAAGGGAAAACCAGCATTACCCATAATATGCTTCTCTCTTGCTCTCATTTCATTTACTACTAGATGCAGATTTCCTTTCTCTGCTGTTATCCAGTTCTGTAATCAGCAATTAGTGCAAAAAGGGCATCAACAAAAAAGCACCTTTAATTTGAGTGAATCAGGGCAGCCAGGCAGCCAAATGCTGAGACATTCATCCATTTATATGAGGGTTCTCTGCCAAAATGCCCATTGGCCCTGAACAGGAGAAGGTTTTAATTCACCCCATCCCCACCTACAGCAGAAGGGTTACGCCCACTTGTGGTTGTGCTCTGTATTACAGATTCTGGACCAGCACTATTAGCTTTATTAACTTTCATTCATTCATTTGTTTGTGTATCTCATACCATGTTGAGAGAAATGAAAAGCTCTCTGACAGCAATAGTTGTTTTTTTTTATTTTTAGAAAAGGTAAAACAGATCAAAAACTGAATGATTAATCATACCATCCACAAACTTTCCTAACAGATCCTGGCCTCCTTCACCAACGGCTCGCTGCCACAGCTGCCCAACGCGCGGCACTCCACCTCCAAGGAGATTAACAAGCGCATCGAGCACGCCATTAAGGTCCGCAGCAGCGAGCGCATGCACAGGGAGCACATCACTCCCCTGACCCTGGTGTTCAAGGACGCGCACATCGAGGGCAAGGTGAGGCGGGAGAGCCAGGTTCAACGGGTGCTTGGTGGGGTGCACATGTAATAGCAGGTAAACACAGGTATTGACATTATGACATTAATTAAAGGTTCTGTTCCATTTCGGTCTACCAGAGCCAGGGTCCTGTTGTTGTTCATGCTGGCTCACTGGAGAGACTCTGCTACACTAAATGGGAACCTTAATTAATGTCACAGTGTCAGCACCTGCCTTCGCCTGTTATTTCATGTCAAAATGGCTGCTGTGAAAAAGCTCTGTCGCCACGCTGACTGTGACACTCACCACGTCTGATGGTCTGCTCTTCACTCTCTCAGTTCTCCCAGATGAGAGAGGAAATGTTCAACACCAACCTGGTCTGCTCCTTCATCCTGCTCCTCTTTCTCATGGCTGCCCAGGCTCTAATCCCCGCCCCCAGGTAGACTGACACCAACAACGCCCAATCAAACTTCTTCCTCTCCTTTTTATATATTACCAATCTATTTTCCCTTATTGTAATGTAGCACAAATGCATAAAAGTTAAGCACTGCAATCAACAAAATATCAATCGACAGTTCAATTCTAAAAAAATATCAGCATCCTGGTCCAACCCTGTTGCGAAATATCATCCCTGACCTTTTATCTAATCTTAAATTACAGATGAAATTCATGGAGCAACAACCTTTGAGAAAAAACAACACATTTGTCTATTTCAGAGCTACAAGCTGTAATTTTTTTCACTCTCCCTTGCAACATCAGAATCAGAATTAGACATACGTTATTGATCCCCAAGTGGAAATTGGGTCAGTTGCAGTTGCTCAAATTCTCAAGAGAGGAAAATATTATAAGCGTCAGTGAAATTTCAAGAAATAGATAAATAGATAAATGTGTATAATACATATAATATGTGCATTGATCTTACTTGTGCATGAGTCCTCGTTATAAAAAGTCTGGGCAATATGTTCATTATGTATAAATATGTGCATTCATCCTCCAAAAATATTACAACAATAAAAACAGAAATCTATCTATCTATCTACACCCTATATACATATATTGTGGTGTTGTACTGTTGAATTGTTATACATTTCTACAGCTATAAATTATTGCACAGTTAAATAACATTTATATCTCATAACCTCATTCCCTTTTCCTCTTCACCCTGCCTGTCGTCTCTCTGCAGGCAGTACCCGGCCGTGCTCCAGTTTTCAGTCTTCCTGCTTGCCTACATGCTGCTGCTGCTGCTGGCTCTGGCCGAGGAGTTTAAGTGGACTCCTCCGGCACTGCAGCATCTCTGCTGCTGGATGCACGAAAACAACAGTGCCCGCAACCTGCTCACCCTCACCGCCATCGCCATCAACTTTGGCTTGGCCTCGGCCGACATGGTGAGACCCTCCACAGCAGCACATGACTGCGTTCGTCCTCCACGTGTATCAGTTTCATACTAATACTCTCCTGCTGAGTGCATTAACTCATATTTCTGAGGAGGTTTTTTTGTGTCATTTGTGCATGCTGTTCTGTGTTTTGGTCTAGATATGGTGTATTCTCAGGGACACAGATACAGGGGTGGCTGAGGTAATGGACAGGGTTGGCACAGCTTCACCAAACCAAAGGCCACTCACCCTCTGCACTTACCCTGAGGTAAGGACAACAGTAATCAGTGGAAAATCCCTTATGATTGGTCATGAGTGGTCTGAGTGTATCTTGGGAAAACATCATTTGGATCAGTAAGTCACTGTGATGCTACACAATACAGTCCCCCTTCCTTTAAAGGACCATACCAGTGATTTTGTATGTGTAGCAAAGTATCTATAAAATATAGATACTTCACGTTTTTGCTAATCTTTTCCTAAAGCAAGACGTCTTATTTTAGAGCTCCAATATGATTTTTCCTCCCTTTTATCCAGTCATTGGTTTCCATTCATTCCATTATGATATGAAAATGAACTTTCAGAGACTTCAAACTTACTTCATACCAGTATCCATCATTGTAATAAAGTCATCCACATTAGCTTTCTGTCAAAAGGATCCACAGCACAGCACTAGACTAAATGATTTTTTTTTCGCATCACGATTTGAACAGTGATTCCCTCAGCTGGTGTTCATCCCCACTCTCTTGTTCTGATCACGTTCCTCCTCCTTCCCTCTGTCTCTCCGCTTGGCGCGTAGCTCTTCGTGTTGAGCGGGGTGATCGCCATGGTAACCTGCGCGGTGTTTCTGCGTCTGAGTTCTCTGCTGAAGCTGGCCGTGTTGCTGCTGGTGGTGGCTGTCTACTCCTACCTCATCCACCTGGCTTTCCTCGCGCTCAGCCACGACGTGCTGCACAGGTCAAACACACACACACACACACCAGCATCAACCTCACGCCAATATGGAGTGTGTCTGTAGTGGGGTTTGACTGATATTTTGACATATTGGTTTGCCAGTGTAAATTATTTGTTATTAAAAATCAGATATCAACCCATGTGATTCACCTCCTCTAGGTTAGATATGATCCAGCTTAGTTGATGGTAAGTTTGGTTATTCTATAATTGATCAGCATGGCCCTGATTGAACTGATCCTAAACCAGTGCCTCACAGTCTAAATACGTTTCAACAGATTTTTGACTGTGCTAAAGATAAATTATGCTGAGAATAAAATAGTCATTGAACCATATTTATGTTTTATTGACTTTTGTATTAAACAGTATTGCACTGAGCTGGCTGATGCCGTTTATTTCTTTGGTCTACTATTAATGCTACAGTAATGGTCAGCAGATTAATGCTGTGGCATGCTAATGGATGCAGATATTTGAGTTTCACATCAGTTAACCCTTTGAAACCTGTGCAAATTAATTTCTTAATTTCTTTCAAAAACATGGAGGGAAAGGCCAGTAACAAAAAAAAAAAATTTACCTGCTGAATGCTGGGTCGATGTCAGATTTTTTTTTTAGGTTTTTAATGCTTTGGAAAGTTCACAAGCATTCAATGAATCAGCCAAATTTTCATTTGTCATTTATATTTCTATCTATTTTCTGTAGGTTTCCAAAATAAATTGTTTCAGTCCACCTACACACACATACACACACACACACACACACACATAGTAGCCTCACCACTGAAAAGACATACATGTGCACACATACGTACTTGCACATTATAAGCATGCATGCACACACACACACACATATCTGTCAGCATGCAGACACAAGCTGCTGCCTGCGGTCTGCCAGACGTACACAGAACATTCTGTGATTTGCCTCATCTGGTATCACTTGGATTTCAAGCATCTGTTTATTCACATCAGTCCCACCTGTCTCCCTCTCTCCCAGGTCTCAGTATCTCCGGAGAAAAGGAATCTCCATCCTTCTCATGGCCATGTTTGTTGTGGCTGTCTTCTATAATGGCCGGCAGGTGGGTACTGGATACTGCACACTCATATTTGGGCAAAGTGTTCAGCACTGTTTTCAGCATGCTGCGGTTTAGTGTATGTTGGAATTTTGGTTATCCCATAAATTTTCCTGCCCTGGAAGAGGGTAACCAGCTCCACGGACTGTCCAACAGAGCATGCAGTCAGCTGGGTGCAGCACACACAGGTTATTATAGGTTTACATTTTTCATTAGTTTTTATTTTTATTTAGTTTTGACTTTTTGTTGTCAATTTCAGTTTCATTTTCATTCATTTTCAAAGCCGGTTTCCAAAAAACTGGAAGATAGATTTATATCCACCCAGTATATCGGCTTATGTATGACATAAAATGACAAAGAGGAAAACTAAATACATTTCTGCTTAATTTTAGTTTAATCGGCTAGTTTCAGTTAGTCATCATTTTTTTGTAAGGCCTCGTTTTTATTTTAATATAGCAGTGTACGAAAATGTTTTTTCACACCAAGTTTTCATTAATTTCCATTAAAGTTCCCAAGAAATGACGTCACATGACTTCTATTCCTTGTGAAACAGAGCATCTCAAACAGTGACATCATCATGCACTACTGGCTGTAAATTAAAATTTCAACCAGTGAAACCCTCACAAATCTTAAATCTTTCCAAAATAAAAGTGTGTTCCTCTCCCAAACTGCTGTCCTGCTGGTTTGCACTGGTGAATGATCCCTCCCTGCTCTATGTCCCGCCCAAACATCCTGTTTCAACAAGAGTCCATTTCATGGAGTCTTATTATGGTTAAGGTAATAACCTGCAGCACACACAGGCAGGTGATCAGTTTGGTGTTTTCCAGTGGGAGGCCACAGCCAGGCTGGACTTCCTGTGGCGCCTGCAGGCTCAACAGGAAGTGGAGGACATGAGGGAGCTGCGGGAGCACAACGAGTGTCTGCTGCACAACATCCTACCTATGCATGTGGCGCGGCACTTCCTGGAGAGGAGCAAGAACGATGAGGTGCAGAGAATCCCATGACACCCCTGAGCACGAGCACAACATGAGTACAACATGAGCTGTAGACTGCAGATGCTTGGACAGCCTGCTTGCATCTTTTTTTGCATTAAATACATAAGTCTGTAATAATTCTTGTAACATGTTTGTTTTAGGAGCTCTACTCCCAGTCCTATGATGACGTGGGAGTGATGTTCGCCTCCATCGCTGGGTTCAATGAGTATTACGAGCAGAAAGAGATCAAACACGAAGGGGTGGACTGCCTCCGACTGCTCAACGAGATCATCGCTGGCTTCGATGAGGTGATTCATTTACTTGTTTGTATATTTATAATAACGTATATTTATAATAATTATAATTAGTTTTTTTCTTGTGATTTTTTTTTTGCTAATTTTCAGTTTTTTCATTTATTTTTTGAACAAATTTTGTGGGTCATTTTCTGTAATTTTTCTTGTAACATTTTACTAATTTAAAGAAATCAAGTGAAAGCTCGGCTTTTGAAAGGTTAAATGCTTGTGCCTGAGGGTACATTCAGAAGCACACAAGCATTTAATTGACTTAACAAACTGATAACATATGGTGACATTATAGGGATAAAGAAGTAATTGATTGGTAGAAGTAAATGCAAATGAGAGAGAAATTAAAAAAAAAAACTCATATGGAACTACAATCTGAAATAAATGTATAACACGATGCTATTCGACACTGTGATGGCATGGTGCTCTTGTGTTAGTCGTCCACCTTCCTTCTTAATCATTGCATCTTAATCATGAATCATTTGAAAGCACTGTATTAGTACTATTAGTATTATTATCACTGAGTCTTGCTTAAGGACACCTCTGCTGTTCTGGTTGAAGGGTGGGATCCCTGTCCACTACACCACCCAGTCCAGTTCACTGTATCATTTCCCCTTGTTGTCTCTCCTGTGCCTCTCACCAGCTGCTGGAGGAGTCCTACTTCCACTTTGTCGAGAAGATCAAGACCATTGGCAGCTGTTACATGGCCGCCTCCGGCCTTGCTCCAGACAAGCAGGTGGGACAACGCCAACGCAAAAGAAAGAGCAAACATTATCTGTAACACAAATGTCCCACTGGCATTAAATGAGGTCAAATGCCAGGTTTCATTCAAAGACACGTGAATGTTGTCTTCAAACTTCATGGTGATCCACCAAATCCATTTGCAGACAGGTTGTGCTGGTCCTGACTGCTGATCGACCGAGCGCCACGAAAGACAGTTTTGGCTTGTTTTGCTTGTTCTGCACTTTCCATTGACAGGATGCTGTATTTGTCCTTCCATCACTTAAACATCCTCCTTCATCTCTCTCTCTCTCTCACTCACACACACACACACACACACACACACACACACAGGCATGTATGGATGAATGGAATCACCTCAGTGAGCTGGTTCTGTTTGCCTTGGCAATGCAGGAGACCTTGAAAGAGATTAACAGGCACTCTGCCAAAAACTTTCAGCTGCGTGTGGGTAAGTGGCTGGCCTCCTACCCACACACACACACACACACACACACAAACACACTTCAGCAGTGGATTGCTGACAATAAATGTATCCCAGGGGGTTTCCAGTGTCATAATAACTAATAATCATTGTAACCATAAAGAAAACACACAGTGGCACTAAATCCTCCCCTGGCTCTGTTGCACTGGACTGAAACAGGCATAGCCCACGGGCCCGTGGTCGCCGGGGTGATCGGCGCCACCAAGCCGCAGTACGACATCTGGGGGACAACGGTGAACCTGGCCAGTCGCATGGACAGCACCGGGGTGAGCGGACGCATCCAGGTGCCCGAGGCCACGCGCAAGATCCTGGCAGAGTGGGGCTTCATCCTGGAGCTGCGGGGCGAAATCTTTGTCAAGGGGGTGAGTGGCTGAAAAGGCCTGAGGCTTACAGAAGAGCCGAAAACACTGACTGATGCTCTTTGTTCTGATTTGGGTTAGTGAGCTGGAGGCCCAGTATGTTTTTTAAAGGGTAACTAAACCCCACACCAAACCTGAGTGAAGCCTGCCCCCTAATGGTGAAATGATGGCTGCCAGGTTTTTGGTGACATCACCTGCCACCACATACCAGGCAGGACCAGGCAGGACCAAGCAGGCTTGACACAGATTAGGGATTTAGTTAGTCTTTAACAGGATTTCTAATCCAGTCTGTTAAATTCAATTTTCATTTTAAGTCCACCAACTGCACAGTGAAATGAAAAACATATTCCCAACTAGAGCAAAACATTATCAGCGTGAAAAACAGTGAAGGCTTGTTATTCAGTGGTAAGAGTGCATAGATTGGATAGAATTCAGTTTGAGAGAATATTACTTTCTTAATATGATTTATTTCCAGTTGAAGAGGCATCTTTCAAAAGAGTAAACCATGATCAGGCATCTATTAGTGAGTCAGGCAAACCATGTAGCCTCATGCATTAAATTACAAGCTTAGTCCACTGGTTTGAGTCTAATGAGCCACATCTCGCTCGATAAGGGACAGTTTTTCATGTTGAGTCCACTTCAGAGGGGCGCTTATTAAATAGTGTGTGCTCAAGTCCTGCTGCAGCTCCACCTGCTTGTCCTTGCAGGTGAGCGAGCGTCAGGGGAAAGTCCGCACCTACTTCATCAGCACCATGCGCAGCAAGAGAGCCAACGCCGGGACAGAGGGACGCTCGGGGGCGCGCTCAGGCCGCATCACGCTGGCCGGAGTGGTGTTCGGTCTGGTGCAGGCCCGACAAAAAGAGAAGATGAGAGAGGCCAACGGGGGGTTCAGCCTGGCTCCCAACGGCCTGCAGTGCTGAGGGGTCAGCCAGTGGAGGAGGGCAGGGTGCAGCCATCTTGTGTCCACTGGTCGCTGTTTTGACTCTCTGCCACGACGTCTTCTGAGTAGCTGCACTTCTTCAAAAAAAATGGGCGAGTTCAAAGATGATAATGTAGTTAAAGGGATTTTCCACCTATTTTGAATTTTTTTAATATTCTTTCACCTCCCCCGTAGCTGTTATGTAGAACAGCAGTGGTGCTATCTTCCTCTTAGCTGGGGGGAAGTCCGCCTCAATGGCAGGAGGCTAACAGTTAGCATTTGGAGCATCCAGCCAGTATCCAGCACTCAGTAACAATGAGAGGAAGATAGCACCACTACTGTCCTGAGGATGTCAGAGTCCTGTCAGAGCCTTTGCTCCCATTTCTCCCCGACTTTCTGTCCTTCTCAGCTCCCCAGCTCCTTGTGGTCTCACAAGACAAGAAAACAAAAGAGGGGTTGTGCTCTAACACACTTAGGAGACCTATGTGGGCTAACAGTGTGTGTAGATACGTAGGGAACTCATTTATTCCTGTGGACCGTCCATGGACAGATTTCTAGAGTGCTGAGGCAGAGCTTTAAATCAGGTCAAAGGGCCATGATCAGGATCAGTGACTGCAAGACACCTTTAATTCACTTTGTCCTTTACTTAGAAAGGATCTAACTGTCCCACTGGCCGCTACCAGTTTTTTAATCATCTGTCTAATCTTGAGAGCTCTGCTTACTATTCTCCATTGCCATACCTAGTCATTAGGCAGCAGGTTTAAGTTGTACAAAGGCCAACATTTTTTTTAGTTTTTGATAGTGATAGTATTCATATTAATCTTGATTTAAAAGCAAACGCACACCAAGGACAGAGGTGCTGGTTATGATGTGAGCCTGAACAAAGATGAGAAAGATAACCCCTCTAAATCTTTTCTGTACACCAGTGCTATGTGGGTATCCTTCACATCTTTATTCAGACACTCAGATTAAACTCCCTGAATTCGCTCCAGGGAGTCCTCACGCCTCCAGGCCAAAATACAGATTACCTCAAAACAACCTGTGCAACCTCTCTTAGATTACCAGTGGCCTACAGAACACTGAGTTGTTCTGTACTGTATAATGTTGCATCATTCTTAATATTTTGACATATCAGTTCATCATGTCATATCCACCCCAGCATACACCCTGGTCCCCAGCATCATGACAGATTAATCATGTATGATTAATTGATTACTTTTAGGTTTGATATTGTATTTTTATTCATTGATTGTAGGCCCTATGAGGATTCTTGTCAGTTGTCAGTGTCAAAATAATCCATATTGGTCTGGATTACTGAGATTAGTGTCAAAAAATCTTCATCCACAAAAGTCGTCGGGTTTGCCTTGGGATACTGACTACACTTATGTTCCTGTTACTTGACCTTTTCAGCATTCAACAGCGAATTTCTTTGGTTTCAAGAGTGTGTTTTTAGTTGTTAAGAGTTGAGCCAACCTCATTGCCAAAAATCACAGTTTTCAATCTGTGGCACTGATCTCACCTCACGTGTTAGTCATGTTGTCAGAGCTTCAAATGAAAAGACACACACGGTTTTTGGTGGCGAAAACTTCATAACTCCAGTTTTTGCAGTTTTCATCGACTTTAACTTCACTTTAAGTATTACGTGCTTCTCTGTGGGTTGAGAACATTCTCCAATGTAATTACATAAAAGCAGAGATGCAATGTCATCAGGGTGAAAAACATTTATTTTATTTATTTATTTTTGCTATTAAGTTGACATTTTGGAGAAATAAGGTTTTCACCCCAAAACAGTAGCATAGTTTTTGCTAGGTTTATTTATTTATTTATTTTTTCCAGAATTTCTACTAAACATATTTAATGGTCTACTTTTTCTGCTAATAAAATCTGATGAAAATAAATCTGAGTGAGTGATGTTGTTTCAGGTCATTGTGCATATGATTCATTTGCTGTGAGGGGAGAGCCCTGGGCATCACATTGGTGGCCCGGGGTAAAGCTGAGGGATGACTTACTCGATGACAACTTTTGAACTTCTCCTGCCATCTACAGGCCTGCTTCTATCTGTGAAACTCACTATCAGCTGTACAACAAACCTCTGGCCCGTGCTGGAGCAAATTTTACCATCTGTTGTTGCACATCAAGCATCTTATGATAAAGTGGAGGTAATATGCCTGCCATGTACAGGAATTCTGGTTTAATTTGGTTCATCTAAAAGCTTGGCCAGTTTGTGAAGTTATAAATTCAACATAATTAGACTAGCTTTCGTTAGCTTTTTTATGCATTGTGGTAGGACTGCCATCGGATGCCCTAAAATCAATATCAGCAACCAACAGCCAAACTAATGTGATCTAATGAATGAGCCCAGTCCTAATATGAAGAGTTTTCACAGCCACTTTCCTCTCTTACTGCTCTAACAGAGGCCTAAACCATGGGAAAACACTGGGCCTGTTACATTTTTGTTTGTTTCATTTTTTCCAGACATTCCTTAATTTCTTTTCTTTTTTTTTTTATTCACTGATGTGATGCACAAAATCGTGCTTTTATTTATTCATTTATTTATTTATTATTAATTGGTTGCTTGGTTGGTCGGTGCAATAGCGTAGTTAAAAATTATTTCAAAGGAAATTACTGAAAGCGTAGTTCAGAGCGTAATATACTGTATTTAGCCTTTGCTACTAGGCTGCGCTCAGTGTTTGACTTTTCCAGACGACTGCTCCTCACTCGATTAGTAGTGACTGCGCCAAGCGCGGGTTTTCTGATAAGCATGCACCAAAGATTGTATATGTTTTAAAAGAGTAACCACTCAAAAGTAGAAAAATAAATACACAAATGATTAAAATGGCCCACTTCCTGTCTTCAAAAGTGGGCGTTAACCTTCATCCAAGTGTTCAGCCATTCATTCATTCATTCATTCAGTCAAACCAGTAAATTTGTTGCTAGCATTAGCATCTTTCATGACAAATCAATTTGTAGTGGATGACTGGGAAAAATGCTGAAAAATGATAGATAGATAGATAGATAGATAGATAGATAGATAGATAGATAGATAGATAGATAGATAGATAGCTGCTGTGGCTGAGGGAACACGTTCCTGCCAAAGAGTACCCATCTGTAGACTGTGGCCTGTCTGTGCAGCTGAATGGGAGGAGAATGGAACAGATTTGAAGGGCACGTTTTGTTTTAGCAGCCTGGGCTAGTGATTGGTGCCGCTCCACCATGGTCTTGCTGTCAGACATGATAATGGTCTGATTAAGGATGAAGAGAATGTAGGCAACAGTGAATTTAGTTACTACTCAGTAATCGTTGTTATAATATGATATAATAACAATGAAAATGTTGTAAGCACGGTTCAACTCTACAGAAACGTCCCTGCTGCTCCTCGTGATGACGTTTGTGGTCCCCTGAACACCCATGCAGAGTGAGAGCTCTTCACTTTCCTCTCCTCTCTGCCTGGCAGGCACGCGGGCTCCGCTACTGTGTCTGCTTTGATTGTTGTGGCTTCTTGTCATCCCGGCGAAAGTTAGCCTCGCAGTCAGGTCATCTTATTTTGCTGTAATACTCGAGAATTATGGCAGACTCTCAAGAGGACAAGCTTTACAGAGCCGAGTATGCCAAAAGCGGCCGCGCATCATGCAAGAAATGCAAGGAAAACATCGCTAAAGACTCGCTGCGAATGGCCATCATGGTGCAGGTAACGACGTCTTGTGTGTGTTCCTTTGCAGAAAGCAGCTAAGTTAGCTAACTTACCGCCGAGACTAGCTTGCATGTTGTGCATAACGCGCCTGTTTGGAAGAATAACCAGCTTCTGTTTGTTTATTTTTAGCATGTAAGGACTCATTTCAGAGTGCGAACGTGTAGTTGGCGTTGTCTTAACAGCTTTACGACAGGCCCTCGTTAGCATTTAAATAGCTAGCCAATGACTTCCTCACAAAGAGCCGCTGATCTTCATCAATGCTTCAGTCTCATCCTGGAGTTACGCATGCTTGGGCTATTAGAAATCATAGCAAACAGCCATTTATGCGTTAGAGATTTACCAGATTACCACCTTCAGATTACGTCGTGCCAATAAGTAATCTAGAGCAGCTCAAACAACATGTGTGAGCAAGCAACTCTCACAAGCCCAAAATCCGAGAAATGAAACTTGAGCCTTTGAGATGTGTGCTGTGTGCATCAGCCCTGTCTGTAAAGGGAGAAATCTCCGTCGGCTTCACGTTTTAATGCAGTGTTTTAATGGTGATTGCACTTGGAGCACATATTGCATATCCTGTATACCAAGATTGCATTTTGAATTTCCGAACATGCTATCTCGCTCCCATACACGCTGAAATGTATATTTTAGAAGTGACAGTAAACTGATTGTGATAACAGCTCTGTTGGCTCATGATCATCGCATGAGATACCTGGAAATACTAGTATTTTCACCGCTGAGCTTGCGCTACGTCTGGTGCTTTTGTGGCTGCCCAAAATAAGTGTCCTGATTCATGGCCCGTGGAGCAGATCCAGCCTGTGCAGTGCAGATCTGCCACACTCACACTGAGTCCCTTCACATAAACACAAATCAAAGCGATCTGATTTCTGATTTCTACAGGTTGTACTGTATTTCCACGGTTCGGTTTGTTTTACGGTTTACGTTTTTTTTTTTTGGTTTTTTTTTTTTCACAATTTCGGCTCAGTTTGTTTTTTTACATCAGGGAGAAAAAACACTACCATTTCCAGTCTTTCCTGTATTGTGTCTCATTTGCAAAGATAACTTTTTTCATTCAGAGATTTGGGATAGCAAAATGAAATCAGCAAATAGTCTTTCAAAGGCAAAAGTCCACTTAGAGTATTTAAAACAAGCATGAAAATACTTGCAGTATATTCATTAAATCCTCAGTGTGTGGTTGCATGGCTCTCAGACAGTGGATGTGTTTGTAAAGGCTGATAAGACTGCACTTTGTAGGGTGTAGTGTGGATTGAAAGGTTTGTATTTTTTACAGTGGGGGTTTTACACCCCTGTTAATTATTTAAGGCATCACATTAGTGTAACCCTGGCTCCATACAGCAGTGTCTCATGTATTGAACATTTTCTGTTTGTTTGTTGTCCCCTAGTCGCCGATGTTCGATGGGAAGGTCCCCCACTGGCACCACTTTTCATGCTTCTGGCAGCGAGCAGCTGCTCAGTCCACGGCTGATATTGCAGGCTTTTCTGACCTGCGCTGGCCAGACCAGGAGAAGGTCAAGAAGGCCATTGAAAGTGGGGGAGCTGCAGGAGGTTTGTGCCTTTTTGACTTTTTCCCTCTAGATAGAGATTGGTGAAAGAGCCTAGTGCCAAAAGTCTGCACACTTCTGAAAGTCAGTGGCCACTCACCTTAATTATTGAGCTTAGCTGAATGTGGTCTGCCTCTGATGTCAATCCAGCATCACTGATCTGACATTTAAGTGTGTAATTTAAAGATATTTTTTTCTAAATGTATGTTTTCTATTTCCTGTTGTTGTTTTTGCCAATTATCTGATAATTTTCTTTTTTAACTATTCTAGTAAGAACATTTAATTCTTAAACACATTTAAGAATTTCCCAGTTTGGGATCAATAAATAATAATAAAGTATCTACTATCTATCTATCTATCTATCTAATTTTTTGCTAATTTCCTAATTGCCTTTGTCCCCTATGTTTTTGAAAGAAATCAGGTGCATTTGCTCAGGTTTAAGTGGTTAACATGAACAATAAGAGGCATTTTACAAACATGCACAGACACACCCCTTCTACCGCACATTTCATTACAAACTTCCAGCATTGTTCTTGTTTTATCAAAAAGATTGAAACCATGCACATTGCCAGGCGTCATTATCATGCAGCACCTATCAGGAAACACAAAGTATATTCTCCTATCATGTCAAAATCATTCATCCAAGATGTGAACATTCACAGTGAATGTTTAACTTTCAGAATGACACATTTACTGCATTTGAATAGTTAAACCAGCAGACATTATTTGTTTGAAAAATCATTTTACCAAATCATAATGACATAGTCACTGAAGTGTGAAAGGGTGATATGTGTCACCCTGGCTTCACCTCCCAATGACCACTGTCGCTGTGATAGAAATAAATAAATAATGTGTATGTCTATATCTTTATATCTACATTTATAGTTTGCTTTCTTTTTTCTTTTTTTTTTTAATGTATTCCTTAATTCCTTTACATATATTTCATTGTGAGGAAGCAACAAAGGTTGTAAGCTTATTGGCTGTTTGTGTTCATTATCTGCAGTTTTAATCGCATGTTAATGACGTTGTGGTCCAATAAATCCCTCAGTCAATCAGTCATTGTTACATTATGAACAACTGTCAGTAGCTGAATTGAATTACTGACAGTTGTTCTTTGGCTTCCCTGTCATAGGTAAAGGGGACCAGAAGGGCGGAGCTAAAGGAGAGAAGTCACTGAATGATTTTGCGGTGGAGTACGCCAAGTCAAACCGCAGCACATGCAAAGGCTGTGAGCAGAAAATAGAAAAGGTGAGGTTTGCACACAGCAGAACTCCCTCTGCAAACAACACATACCCTGCCTGGGCCAGTTTCACATCAAAGTGACAGCGCTGTGCCCGAACCAAAACTTTATCAACTAAACATTGTATATTAAGTAAGCCTGACCACATGGGATCATTTCATTGTGTTAGTAAAGTTTCTGACCCTTGGGCCTCTCCTTCAGGACCAGATTCGTGTGTCCAAGAAGACTGTGGACCCAGAGAAGCCCCAGCTGGGCTTGATAGACCGCTGGTACCACACGGCCTGTTTTGTGAGCCGCCGGGAGGAGCTGGCCTTCAAGCCCGAGTACAGCGCCGCTCAGCTCAAAGGTTTCAACGCACTGCGAGCCGAAGACAAAGACGAGCTGACCAAGAGGCTTCCTGCTGTCAAATCTGAAGGGTGAGGAAGAGGATGGTCTTTAATGTGTTGCTAAATAGCAGAGGCACATTTTACCAGGGATCGGCTAAATCAAATATCAGTCCCGGCTGATATTAAGAATCTTTCAATAATCAGGATTGTTACAATATTAGTGTCATTTTTACAGACACTTTTGACAAGCATTTTTTTCCCTGCTAATTTTCTGGTGTCTGTGTGTCTAAATATGTTAGTAACGTGTTTCCAAGCCTTTCTGTGGCTGCATCAAAGAAACTTACTTACTATGGCTGTGGCACACAGTCAGGAACAAACTTACGAGTGAACAACAGGCTCATTTACTGGAGAACAAATAGCCTTTAACCCAGCACAAATATTACGGCCTGCGTAAACAAAAATGTAGGCCTGCCAATAAAACAGCAGCTGTCTGCAAGCGCTTTGTGATAATATGAAATCACTTGTGGCAGCCACACACACAAGAACAAAGTAACCAATAATTAATAAACTGATTTACAGTAGGACAACGCTGGAACAGAATTAGATCAGTAGTCTACTGTGTTGTAGGATAGTGGAAAGTAGTGCGGCCATTCGGTTGCCCGGTCATTCCAAATAATTGGGGTTGGGATAATTGAGGTCCTACTTTAGTGTTAAACATTTGTTAATTCAAAGCAAGGTTTGTGTTTGCATTTCTCATAATTTTTGACATTGTAATTTTCACATTTACTACCAATGAATGTACAAGGAGAGGCATTATGCTGGTGGAGAATAGCTTTGTGGTGTTCATGGTATTCTTACAGTATTTTATGTGTCGACTGGTTAGACTATTGACATTTAGAGAACCTGCACCTCCAAAAATATAAGGCAGGACCACAAGGTCAGTGGTTGGTCCGCTAGATCGGTAATTTTCAAATGATTGGCCCCTGCGTGGAGACAGGCAGGTGGTAGGAAGGCTGCGTTAATGCGTTCTTTTCACATCAACACGAAGACAAAGCCCTAACAAATTCTTTACTACAGAAAACGTTGGCATGTAGTAACATTGAATTCTCTACAAATTTAAATGGCTCGTTGTGTTCAGCAAAGAGTAACACATTTTATTGAACGTAAGAATAAATGTAAGACAGTGTTTTTCAGCTAAATATAGGACAAATACAGAATTCCACCTAATAATGGATTGAAGTGCATTCACAGCATAAGTACTTTTTGATTGCTCTGGTTCGCCTTACAAAATATATGGTATGTCTCAGAACAAATAGTACCTCAACATGTGGGGCCTGGCATCGCAGAATTTGGGAACCCCTGTGCTACACTGCTTATTACTGCTTCCGTGTTGATTTCACTGAAAGTGAAGACAACATGATGCCGGTGTCATCTCTCCTCAACCGGCCGGAGCTGAGGTTATTTGAAAACATGTGCTGATGTTGCCGACTCATCCCCAGATAATTCACACTGCAAGATGTTGCTAAATTCATGGTGAGAAATATCCCATATTATCATTTTGGACCCTGCCTGTGTGTCTGGCAGCATATTCTCTGTTTCATGAGAGTATACATAATATTGCTTCTTTGTTTATCTGTGCTTCAGTAGAGTGGTATTAAAAACATCTTGGCAGCGCTGCCTTCTGTTACAGTGAACGCCTCTGTGCACACAGTCTCTTTTGCAGAGCTATAAATGCTCACGCTGGTGTAGGCCACTACAATGTAGATATGCTGCAGAACTGTATATTGGTCAGGTCCGCTGTGTGTTAGGTCCAATGGTGCATCTTCCATCGTCAGCAGGGGCCCCAGTCGGAGCCTCTCTGTCATTCAGGGTCCTGCAGCACAGGAAGATAGCTTTGAAGGTATCGCGGAAAGTGCTCATTGTGTAGGCATAGAGGAATGGGTTAACGGCAGAGTTGGCATGTGACAGGATGATGGCGGCGAGCAGCAGCTCCAGCGGCACTGAGCAGTGCGGGCAGAGCAGCAGGAAGCAGTTAATGATGTGCAGCGGGATCCAGCAGACAGTGAAAAGGAAGAGGACCAGGAAGAGAGACGTAGCGGTCTTGATCTCTCGGCGTACACTGGCCGCAGCCCTTGTTTGCCCTTCCCCTCCGCCGCCGTGCTCAGCCGCGATGCGCCGCATTTGCCGCTTGACGGTGACGAAGATCTGGGCGTAGATGAGGAACATTACCACGAGGGGCGTCAACACGCAAGCGAAGAAATTGAAGAAGACCATGTAGTTCATGTCCACCACAAAGACAAAGAAGCAGTAGCCTGAATCAGGTGGAGGCTTGTGCCAGCCCATCAGTGGCACAAGACCGATGAGGAACGCCAGCAGCCACATGCCCACGATTATCAGCAGGGCATTGCGAGGTGTCATCAGTGCCTGGTAGCGGAAGGGGAGGAAGATGGCCACGTAGCGCTCCACCGCCACCGCCAGTAGGCTGAAGATGGAGCTCTGGGTCAGCATGATCAGAACACTCAGCATGAGCAGACACAGGTAGAGGTTGTGCCGCGGTACACCCATATCAGTCAAGATGGCACAAGGAATGGCAAGTGCGCCCACGCAGATGTCAGCCACGGCAAGCGACACCAGGAAGTAGTTTGTGACAGTGCGCAACTTCTTGTTGAGGCCCACGGCGACACAGACCAGGGAATTGCCCACTGTGGAAAAAAAGGCAATGACTAGCTCAGCCGCCATGTATGGAACATTAGGAGAGATGACCAAGTCAGCAGGTGGAGGTGGTGGTGGAGAAGAGAGAGAGGAGGAGGAGGAGAAGGAGGAGAAGGAGGAGTTCCAGAGAGGTCGCAGGAAAGGCGAAGGCAGACGGGATGAGTTCCCAGGAAGGAGGAAAGTGTCCAAGTTCAGCAACGCAGTAGTGTCCTCCATTGCTGTCTTAAATAAAGAGACAAGATCAAGTCAGAGGTTTCCAGCTTGATTACTGCATGGATGTTTTTCCTCTTGCAACAGAATGAAATGCTATAAAAGTAGTAAAATTACTCACCTATCAAGGCAGAAGGAACATTCTTAAACACACATGTTGTAGCATTGTGTTTCACTCTTAAGTGCCAAGAGACTGCATCGGTGTCATCCTAACAGCATACCCCTGTCCTAACACTGAAAATCACACACACTCTCACACACCTCTGTTTAAGTCATGCTGGACCTGAGATAGGCTGGTTGAGGCTGTTTTATAGAATTCCTGACCCCCCACCCACTCCCCTTTGGGTGTCAGCTGTTTTCTTATGTGGGATGTTTGTGATATGTTTCTCCAATGTCAAAGGATTAGCCCGACTGACTAATTAAGTAAATCTGTGTGTCTGAGAAAGATTTCATATGCATGCCTCTGTACCTGGGGGGCAGTAAAAACCTCGTGGGGAGCTGATTAATTTTCCTTATTATCAGGGTAGGGTGGGTGACATCAGTAATGTTGCCTGGGGACAGAGACATGCTCGAGCTTGTGGGTTTGTGTGTCCATGTCCGTTTACTGATGGGGCTCTAATGAATTTGTTTAATGAGTAAAGGTGTCATATTCAGGCTTGTTTTTCCCTGACCTTCACTGTTGTCCCATGTCCCTTCTGGCCTCATTTAGGAACTTCACTTGAGGTTTTTATTAAGGGACATAACTTAATCTTTCCAAACTATTTTCTAATGAAGCAGAAATTGTTTTTTAAAAAAACTGGTCTTGAGGAAAACTGTTTGAACTTCCCATTTGTTCTTGCAGAAAGAGGAAAAGTGATGAGGTGGATGGGGTATCAAAGAAACAGAAGAAGGAGCAAGATGAGGAGAAGAAAAAGCTCGAAGAGCAGTTGAAGGTATTTCCAGTGTATTTTACATAATTTTGGCTCACATACTTCCCATATCATTGAGACTGAATACAGATTCAGAAAATGTTGAGAGAGAAGTTTCTTAATGAGTTGCATCTGTTTATGTCATATTTACAGGAGCAAAGTCAGCTGATATGGGGAATCAAGGACAAACTGAAAAAGTACTGTTCCACCAACGACATGAAAGAGCTGCTAATTGCAAATAGCCAGGAGGTTCCTTCTGGAGAGTCCAATGTGAGGAGGCCTTGTCTCTATTTGTCAGCTCTCATCTTCCATTAACAGCTATTCCTCTGATTCCTGATGCTCTCATCCTCATGCTATTCCACGGCTAGTAAGTTTGTGCTGTTGAATCGACAGGTGGTGGACAGCCTGGCAGACGGCATGGCGTTTGGAGCTCTAGAGCCATGCAAGGAGTGCAGCGGCCAGCTGGTGTTCAAGGGTGATGCTTATTACTGCACCGGCAACATCTCAGCCTGGACAAAGTGTGTGTTCAAAATCACCAAACCCATACGTCAAGACTGGGTCATCCCCAAGGTAGGCCGGCTCAGCTCAGGAAGTCTGTCCTTTACCTGAAGCCTCAGTTGTTGCCCTCAAGTTAGTCAGCATCTGCCAGCATTATCTATACCATTTAAGAAAAACAAACAAACTACATTTTATAGTTACATCAAAGAGCTTCCATTTGTATCTGCTCGCCTGTCCTTTTTAGGAATTCCACGAGGTTCCCTTCTTGAAAAAATTCAAATTCAAGCGACAGGACAGAGTGTATCCCAAGGTGGCCCCGGTCCCAACCCCGACTGCAGCTACAGCTGAACCACGGGCCAGTGCGTCCAGTGCCCCCACTAAATCACTACCAGAGGGAGCACCTGCAGGTGAGCCAAAAAAAAACCTCTATGAGTCTGTTTCTTTTGCATAAATCTGATAAATTGGAATTTAAATCCTCTGTGCCAAGTTTCTGATTTGATTTGATGCATTGCCTTTTATGGACAGAAATAAATCTTATCAAGAATTCTCTTTACTAATTTAAGAGGGTTCAGTATAAGACTTCATGCTATATTACAGCAAAATACTACTCTTTAGTTCAGTTTTAGTTGATTTTGGTTTCATTTGGTAAATAAATAAAACTAAAATAAATGAGAATTCAGACATCAGATATTTAAACAGTTTTCTTATGTTCCAGTCATAGTTTGTAATTCGTAAGTGTGTTTGTCTCCTTTTTAGACAAACCTCTTACAGGTATGAAGCTTTTGGCTGTGGGCAAACTTTCCAAGAACAAGGATGAACTGAAGGCTGCTGTGGAGGAGCTGGGAGGGAAGATAACTGGCACAGCTAATAAGGCTGCTCTCTGTCTCAGCACCAAGAGTGAGTACCTAGTCAACAAACCTGTTGCCAGTTGGCTTATCTCATGAGCACAGGGAATAACATGTGCCTTTGCAACGTACACAACATTTCTCACTTCTCTAACTTGCTCTGTCTTGCTCTGACTCATGATTTCAGAGGAGGTGGAGAAAATGAGCAAGAAGATGGAGGAAGTGAAAGAGGCTGGCGTGCGTGTGGTCTCTGAGGATTTCATCACAGACATCAAGTCATCTGGAAAAGCCCTCCAGGAGCTGGTGTCCCTGCATGCTATCTCGCCCTGGGGGGCAGAGGTCAAACTCGAGGCCCAGGCTGCACCAGTGGCCTCCAAGTCTGGAGCAGTGGCCACCAAGAGCACAGGCAGAGTGAAAGAAGAGGAAGGTAAAGGCTTGCCATTGTTTTAGTTCATCATTACAAAAGTGCTGATTATTTTAATTGCCTGTCAATAAGATATTAATGTTAAAGCTTTGCCAGTACTGCAAAAAAGACATTATTTCAGATTCCACCTGCAGCAGTGGCTGTGAGGCAGCTTTGGTAGATGCTTTTATCCAAAGTGAAGTACATATGACATTTTTTTACACCACAAGCAAAGAATCATCTAGTGAATAACCAGCCTTATTCCTACTCGAAACGGACCTCTGCCCTTGGCAATATATAGTACTTAGTTACCTTTATGCTTAGCTGCAACACTTAAAAAAAGACTAAAAGGATCTGATTGTGAATAATTGTATCAACACGATGACAGGTGGCAGCAAGGCCAAGAAGATGAAACTTACAGTCAAAGGAGGAGCTGCCGTGGACCCGGACTCAGGTAGGCATGTGTGCATGAGCGCATGCTTAAACCATTATCTTGTTAGCAAATCTAAACCATCCTGATTGTTTTCCTGAGTATCTTGGATACTCAAGGATACTATCAAGAATAACCTTTTTCTTCCTTTCTTTTTTTTGACCTGACTTTGGATCATGATTGCTCAGGCCTGGAGAACAGTGCCCATGTGCTGGAGCAGAGTGGGAAGATGTACAGTGCTACGCTGGGTCTTGTGGACATTGTCCGAGGAACCAACTCCTACTACAAACTGCAGCTGCTAGAGGATGATGTACAGAAACGGTCAGTTTCACTGCAAAGAAGGAGAATGTTGATTGATGTAGTCCAATTACTGATCAAGAGGCAGATTCAGGTCAGGCACTTTCATGTAGTTTATATCTTAAAGCGATAGTTAACCCATTTTGTAAATTGTGACATTATTTCACTTCCCCCCCTAGCTGTTATGTAGGACAGTAGTGATGTTATCTTCCTCTCATTGTTACTCAGTGCTGGATACTGGCTGGATGCTCCAAATGCTAACTGTTAGCTAACTGTTACTTTTGAGAATGTTACTCATGGGGAAGTCCACTTCAGTGGCCGGAGGCTAACAGTTAGCATTTGGAAGATCCAGACAGTATCCAGCACTCAGTAACAATGAGAAAGATAGCTACACCTATGTAACCACTCAGTGGGATATGAGCTATTATCGAATATTTCAAAAAGGGTGAACTATCCCTTTAATGCAAATTGTGGGTATGGATTGTCTAGTTTATCTCTGGCAGCTCAAAGGGCGGCAGAGATGATCAGCAGACATAGACCTCTAGAAAAAAGCAGCTATGCACCAGGAGCCAGACATCGCAGATATATTGCCAGACATCGCAGATATATTGACATCGCAGATATATTGATTGATATATTGATTGTTATAGGGCGTCGTAATGTGAAAGACTGATGTTGTGCATGCAAGATCCAGATGGTTAGTGCGAGCGTGCCAAGCAGCAGTACTATAAATCAAGTGCCATCTGCTATCAAAATGATGGTTTTCATCACTTGAGAAAAATCATTTTTACCAGTTATGGCACATCTTTTGAGCACTGTAATAAAAATGGACTGGTACTTCATAAAATTGTTTTAAAAACAAAAAAAAAAGTAACCTCAGCAAGGACTCATCTTTGCTGAAAATGTGCAGACAAATACAGGTCAAATATGCTGATTCTGATAATTGGAGATTTGTAATTTATTTTTAAAAAAATTGCTTTTAACTTGCTAGTCGTAGCTTGCAAACTGCACCACTGGACTGTAACAACACTTACTGTTTACACTCATCCCAATCTGTCACATATGTGTAGGTACTGGGTGTTCAGGTCCTGGGGCAGAGTTGGCACCACCATCGGAGGCAACAAACTCGACAAGTTCCATGATAAAAACTCTGCCATGGACAACTTCCTGGGTGTGTACAAGGAGAAGACGGGCAACGCCTGGGGCTCCACCAACTTCACCAAGTACCCCAATAAGTTCTACCCTCTGGAGATTGACTATGGACAGGTACTGACATATGCACTTTGCAGTTTCTAGTCTGTGGAGTCTGGGCAGTGGTGGATGAGCAATATTTTGCTACATTATCAGTATATCTATACATTACTCAGTTTGAGAAACCCTTATAATACTTTGTTCATTAGTGTGGCTTTTCTGTTGCTCTTTTTTTTTTCTATACCTTGACCATGGTTTTTCTTGATGGGCTGTGTTGTTTATGTTGCTGAGCAGGACGAGGAGGCAGTGAAGAAGCTGACAGCCTCTGCTGGTACAAAGTCTCAGCTGGCCAAACCTGTCCAGGAACTGATCAGGATGATCTTTGATGTGGAGAGCATGAAGAAGGCCATGGTGGAGTTTGAGGTCAGACTTCAGTACTGATTGGAATAAGTGTGTGTGCCTGCAGATGAGTGCATTAGAGAAGTTCTATTTATCATGTTTTTTCTTCTGCATGTTTTAATCTTACTTTTTTGCTTTTTTTTTTTAATATTGATGGAAAGGAAAACAATTCTGTAGAGGCAATGCTTTTCTCTACAAAAAAGACGAGTGTTAACAATCCTATAGTGTGCACAGTTTAGTGTTTTTTTAACATGCCACAAATCAGTATAATATATTATATATTTATTGTTATTCTGTGGGTTTGTTACTGTACATCTGTGGTGTTGTTGTCTTTTTGTATTGTGAATTCTCATTGAACGTTGTGATTTTCTTGTGTTTTAAACATCTATCTGCCCTGGGACTGCAGATGGAAATTGCCCCCTTAGCTCATTCTAAATCAGCTTTTCTCTTCAAGTTTTATGTATTTTGTACATAGCCCCTAGGGAAATAAATTTAAATAAATAAATAAATTAAATAAATGGAAAATCATCTCTTATCTCTTCTCCTGTCTTTAGATTGATCTCCAGAAGATGCCCCTTGGAAAGCTGAGTAAGAGGCAGATTCAGAGTGCCTACGCCCTGCTGAGTGAGGTGCAGCAGGTCAGTAACCCACCACACCTCCTAGAGGATCAGCCTGATTTGGGCCTTTCCAGTGTGTCTGCGCTGACACTATGCTTCCCAAAGTGTTCATTAGATCAAACCCTCAATTCCATTGGTCATTGCAAGTGAGTGAACCATGACTCATTTCGCTCCCAACAACACACAAGGGTTGTTGTGGTCTTTTACTTGGTTAGTACTGTGAGAGTGACAACAATTGGCAAATTCCTCTATTTGTCACACTCAGTACATGTTACTGTTTGCAATATGTGTTGTTCTGGATTTGTGCTATATGTTTTCTGGTTTCTATGCTGTGCGTCATCATACAGGAATGATAACAACACTACTGTTGGCTGTTTGCTATTTATTGTGTTGAAAGTTTGTTGTTACCATGATAATTTCACTGTGGGATTAATAAAATAACTGTCAATCAAATGTGAGTGTTTGCTTCTCCGTCTTCCCAAGGCTGTGGCAGAATGTGTTCCTGAGGCCCAGATTCTGGACCTGTCCAACCGCTTCTACACACTCATACCTCATGACTTTGGCATGAAGAAGCCTCCGCTGCTCAGCAACTTGGATTACATTCAGGTAGGAATGTACCCGTTCTATTACACTTCACATGTTCCCTTTTATTTTATCCTCTCGCTGATAAGCCCTATGCAGAATAGGAATAGAAGGTGTCTTACAGAGCTCCTTGGTGGTTAATCAGGTGGAGCATATATCACGTACTCTTAAAACTAGTAGAGCTGGGCCATAGAGACAAAATCAAATATCACAATATTTTTGACTGAATACATCTATCGATATTGTAATAATATTATAGGGATGACTAGTAGTGCTTCCATAATCTTTACACAATGATAGTTTTGATAAACAAGACAAGGCCAAAACCTAGTATATGGTAGTCTAGTATCATATATGGTCGGACACTCGGCTGACCAATTGTTTAATCTCATCACACAGTCAGTGAGTCAGTGATGGACATTTGCATTTGTAGGGCTGACCCTGCTGTTGCAAGTCCAGTCAACAATTATTCTATCAACAGTAGAAGTATTTGCTTGTGGGGTCTAAGCTCTCTGTGCTGTAGCTGGCATGTGCCTGAAAGATATGTGAATCATGTGCAATAGAGGCGAGACGAGGAAAAGAAGAAGCTAGTCACAACATTACTTATTAGCTATCTTTAGTACTAGGGGTGGGAATGTGTACCAAAAATTCTAAATGTTGTCTAATCCGTCGTCCTCAACCAAAAACAACGTGTACCCGGTTAGTATTTTTTCTAAATGTTTATGATTGGCTAACCGTGTACACGTGTACAAGTCCCACCCCTATTTAGTACTCCTGAAAAGTTTGTTATTTTTGTCCTCCAACATGCGTTCCAAATAACAAGCAATAGCAAATTCAATTAGCTTCCATATCTGTGGTTGCTACTACTCCTTTGGCGAATGGTCTTCCTATGTAAGACATGGTAACACTACCATACATCATGCAAATGTGCATTTAACAAATAGTATTAAATGTGACCTATGACAGACAATGGGACAAGGGCATTAAAGTGTTTGTGTCCCACTGACCAGGCTAAAGTTCAGATGTTGGACAACCTGTTGGACATCGAAGTGGCCTATAGCCTCCTGAGAGGAGGCGCCGAGGACAATGAAAATGATCCCATTGACATCAACTATGAAAAACTCAAAACCAAGATTGAGGTGAGGGGTTTCTTTATTCTTCATTCATTTGCTTCTGCATGCTTTGTTCAACTGAGAAAATGTAAAGTTGACAAAGTAACAAAGTTTGGAAAAATTCTGTGACATGTTTTATTGTTTGTTGTCACACAGGTACTTGATAAGAGCACAGAGGAGGCTGACACAATTTTGCAATATGTCAAGAACACACATGCTGCTACACACAACACTTATACACTGGAAGTACAAGAGGTAAGTTATTAACAGGAGAAGACATGTTTTTAACAAAAACAAGTGTTTTATATCAATTTTGTACAGTAATTGTGTGCATTAATCCTTGTACATGATTATTGTATTAATACTAGCACGTACCATATGTTGGTGGTGCTGTGTAGCTCCAGGCCTAAACTCATGTGCTTGTATGTTTCCTTTCATCTTCCAGATCTTCAAAATTGGTCGAGAAGGAGAGAACCAGCGGTACCGTCCCTTCAAGGACATGCATAATCGCCAGCTGCTGTGGCACGGCTCACGCACCACCAACTACGCTGGTATCTTGTCTCAGGGTCTTCGCATTGCCCCGCCAGAGGCCCCAGTGGTGCGTGTTTCCCTGCTGCTATATGGCCATCAGCTGCTTATGACGTGTATATTTGTACTGATTTTCTAAATATAGTCAGGCCAGATTACTGTGTTTCATCTGTTCCTTGCAGTCATGCAACTGTTGTATACCTCCCTTTTCACACAGGCTTACATTCTATAAGCATTTTCAGTGCATATTTTATTTATTTTACCTTTATTTAACCAGGAAGTCCCACATATACCGCATGATATACAAAAATTCACAGTAAAACAGAATAACTATTGAAACACAGTGGCCTTTCAAGAAAAACAGCTACATGCCTCCATTACCACATTCTTCATGATGCCCTTAAATTCATCAATGGATAGAAATGTTTCTAATTTTAGATGTTGTTAAATGCAAATTATTCTCATCCAGATTACATTTTGATGTCATGTGTGATTGTCTTTTTTTTCTGTAGACGGGTTACATGTTTGGCAAAGGTGTGTACTTTGCCGACATGGTGTCCAAGAGTGCCAACTACTGCCACACCTCCCAGTCAGACCCCGTTGGTCTCCTCCTGCTTGCAGAGGTTGCCCTCGGCAACATGTGAGTGACACTTTGAATTCTTCACAGGATGCTGAAAATTTTTAAGGGTTTTTTTAAGTTCTTTACAAACGATCTCTGTTATGGTGTAAATGAACATGTATCTTGCCTTTTTTATGCAGGCATGAACTGAAGAAGGCCTCACACATTACAAAGTTACCTAAGGGCAAACATAGTGTTAAAGGTGAGAAAACTGTTTTTCTTTTTTTTTTTTTTTTTTGTGGTTTGGAATTTTCATGGATTGTCACCGTGACACATTTCTTAAAACTGCTACAGGGTGTCTGCAGTTCCTTTTTAATATGTCTGAAATTCGTTTTACAAATATTACACCATAGAAGTCATTAAATTGTCTTAAATTTTCATTTATCAGATCATAATTCCAGCATAAGATTTTATGTGATTTCATTTATCTATTTGTTATACTTAAAATTAGTCAGGTTCCTTTAAAGCAGAGTCGACATTTCTTATAATACTCTGCTAAATACTTATACTTAATAGCTGTCATATTTAGCGGTTTTGGGTAGACTAGTTGCAGTACCAGCTTTCATTAATAACCTACCATTATTAATACTTACCTCTGCACTCAACCAAATATATCGTGCTTACCAATAATGTTTATTTGAAAAAGGAAGTTTAAAAATTAGTTCAAATTAGTCTTAAAAAGGTCTTAAAAAGCATTGAATTTGACTCTCTTATACTCATATTCACTCTGTACTATAACTTTATTATTTTTGATGCAGAGTTCAGATTAATACCACCCTCGTGTTATATGAGGACAAGTATATTGTCATGGAAATGTTAGATAAATATTGCATTGACTTGCTTATGTAATGACCAAATCAATAAATTGACTTGTGCATGGCATTAAATTATATATACAGCAATATGACAGTGTGTTTGTCATCTCAAGTGCCTCTGGCTAATACAGTGTTACAATACAATGTCTGTCTTTCCCTCCTTCACACTATAATGCATTAACATTTTTTTCTTTCTTGTCGGCAGGTTTGGGTCGAACTGCCCCTGATCCAGCTGCTACTGTCTCTTTAGAGGGGGTGCAAGTGCCTCTGGGAAAAGGAGCCCATACTAATATTGATGATACAAGTCTTCTGTACAACGAGTATCCTTTGCTAACTTTCACTGCATGGTTTATGAATTTGACAATATATACAAATGATTTCATTTTTTTCTTGCTTAGCTATACAGTGTGTATCCTAATGATCTAGAAAAGTGCAGAGTGGAAAAGTAAGCCCCACTCTTACATGTTCAGTTCTTGTTGTCATTGAATAAAGTGAGTGTATCAAGTGCATGTAGCAACTGCTAACCTTTAGTAAACTGAAGTTTCATTCCTGTGCTTCTTGCTGAACTATTTGACAGGCTGTTTTGAGTTCCAGGACTCCAATCTGGATGAAATGCTGTTGTGTAAGAAGGATAACCACATAAATCTGACCGGCAGTGGCCATAAACATGGAGCTGAAGACAAAAAAAACAACAAAAAACAGGAACTGGGTGCATTGCTATTAGTCTATATTTAGCAGTATATTCTTTTGTGCTAACAAAATTTTTGTGTGTCAAAGTGAAACTTATGATCTCAGTGCCTAGCTTGTCCAGCCTTGTGCACCCCTGTAGTCCTTAATTTATGTGAAATGCTTTGTTTTTAACAGTGTGATGGGATTTAGATGCTAGTTTTCCTTAACTGCTGCTCCTCCAGGTACATTGTGTATGATGTTGCACAGGTGAACCTGAAGTACCTCCTGAAGATCAAGTTTAACTACCAGTCCTCCTTGTGGTGAGGGGCTGTGGCCAAAGCCTCCCAAATGGATACCAAGGACACTGTTGCCTCCTGAGCGCCCGGGCTTCATTTTCTGCAACAGAGGATAATGTTTGGCAAAGGACTGATGGTATACCTTGCTTTGTATTGGTCGTTGGAAATCCCTAGACACTTTTTCGCTTACATATCAGGTTCATATACTAGCTGGCAGCGTTCCTCACTACTGGTATGTTGCTTTATGCACTTAAGTACCTAATCCAGACTGGAATCAGCTCAATGGTTGAAGTGCTCTGCATACTGTATGGAAAGATTTTGGTCAAGAAAGAAAATCAGCCATGGCTTGCGGTTTTCCGTCTCTAGGTAGCGTTTAATTTGAGTGTGTTCCTCATCCTTTAATAAATCTGAGCAGTTAATAAGGCATAGTACAGCACGTTTAGAAGGTCTTGGGTCATGTGAACAACCAAACTGAAGACGTATACCACCACAGTTGTTTTTTTGTTTTGTTTTGTTTTGTTTTTTTGTTTTCTAGGGATTATGAACCTTTTGTAGATTGTTGAGTTAAAAGGATTCATTACGAAGTCTGACATGTACATATTTCATTTGTTGTTTGTCTCACAAACTATCCTCTTTGTCAAGAATGATTCCATAAAAAATATAGACATTGTGGTTAGTGTTTAGACCAAGTATTCTGTAACAGAAAAGATGTGCTACATTTTTCTTAGTCTTTTTTTTTTTTTCCCTGCTTACCCCACAGAATAAAACCCTTTTGAGAATCCCTGACAATGTTTCAGTGTCTCGGTGACTTATTTAGAAAGCAGACTTATTTTGTATACAATTCATTATTTGATTTCAGTTTGTTCTTAAACTTGTATATAAATGTAAAATAACTGTACAATTATGTAAAATGATAACAATATAGCGCTTTACAAAATGAAGCCACAAAGTTCTTCACAGTCAAACAGGATGAAAGACAAAAGGCAAATCAAAATGTGAAAACTGCAGTAAAATAGAATGAAAATGAATAAAAGTCAGAGGTTAAACAAGGATTTATGGCAGAAGGTTTTAGGAAGCCAGCCTGGGCTCTTCAGGCAGGCAGCTCCATGTCACAAGTCACTTTGGAAAAAGCAGCACTCGACTGATCTCTTAATGTGTTGCTCAAATTCAAGACCCTAGTCAAACAAATCGGACCAGGACTCCAAAGTCCCTCAGAGCAGGTTAAACATGCTGATTTGATAGACTGCATGGAGGTTGAATTTTGCTTGGAATGCTGATGGCTTGTAGAAAGGATTTCATTTTTCAATTTCAGTTTTCAAAATAGTTAATTTACAATATTTTCTGGAGTTGTCCCTCACACAATTCAAAGTAATGATGACTTACTTAATTGATTCCCTGTAGAAAGATTGTTTTTTCACGTGACCCTCTCCACAGAGGCTGGAGGTCAGATGTCAGGGTTAGCTACAATACAGCAGCCCGAGGATTCATCCAAGGTGGATGTCATGCTAACATGAGCTCTGAATCCAGGTGGTGTGGTTGTAGGGTTAGGGTTGAAACGCCAGGCACACTGTTAAATGGGCTATGCTGAAAAAGCAGTATTAACGTGTGTGATTTCCAAACTGCAAGAGAGGGTGTTTCAGATAACTTCCCACAAGTTCTCCTGTGATATATAGGCTGGGCATAAAAATAAAAAAAAACTTAGTGGGGAGAAAATCTTATTATCCTTTAATGGAGCAAAGCCATAACACCACCTACAAATAGTGCAGTGAATGTTGTGATCATGGTCCCAGCAAAATTAGGGGAAGTTCAATTTCACTATAATTTAATTAACTAGAAATTGTTACGATGCAAAAAAGAAAATATTGTAACCTTATGTTTTAATCTCACCATTTTGAATTTGTGCACTGTTCAAATATGACATCTTAACAGTTTAACTCTTTACAAAGGTCTGACAGTCTCTGCCACATGGAAATTATACTTAAAATTATTCAAGTGTGCATCTATTTTATATATACATGTTCTATTCTATAGACATTTTGCAAATATATTTCATTATACATATATATAGTATATGTAAAGGTTTAAAGATGAAAGGTCTATAGCCATTCTAAAAATCTATTTTAGAAACTTTTATTACACCTACAGAATATGCAAAAGTTTTTCTTGTTTCTTAGATTCTTTGTATTGATCAAATTTATTTATTTTATCACTTGTGTCTGATAACTTTTCTAAAGATATATATTTGTCCTGGGGTTGAGTGGTTTATTTTCCAATTTGGGATTAATAATGTACATCTATCTATCTATCTAGCCTTCCAAAAAAAAAACAAACCCATCATCCTGTCATATTATGGCCCTTGGAGCAAAATCATTACAGGTTGGGGTTTGTGGCTTAAGCTTGAACTGGCCTAAATCCCAGAACCTCAGACAGTATCCAGTGCATAGGATGTGGTGTTTAGCATCAGGTTTAGATGCAGAGCCAGTAGAAAAGTGCAGTAGAAAACAAAGGGAACAGGATTTGTGCCTCTGACTCGCACTACTAGTTCCAGCTCAGAAAGTGTATGTCGAGCACTTCCCCTCATATCTTAACAGATGAGGGGCTTGTTAGTGTCCAGCTGATTTACCTATGTATCCAAATCACTAGCACAAAGTGAGCTGCCGAGCACTGTGGTGTCAAATTGTACGGGCTTGTTTTATTTCTCAAATCGCGCTCCAGATAGTGTCCCGACCCAGAATGCATTTTGACAAGGTCTTTGAAAAAGCGGCGCGGCTAATTCAAGATGGCGGAGATGGACCAGCTGTTAGATGAGAGTGAGTAACAACACAAATTCAAGGAGTTTTGTCTTGGTAATGCACAACGGCCCTGCGCTTTCGAAACACCGTGTTGAGAGATAAACTATTAGCATTAATTGTTCAATGAATATCGCACGTTTTGTGTAAAGATGAAGCACTCGTTTTTCCCCGTAGAGAGATACCGGTCTGTCCAGTGTCTAAGTCGGCTAATGCTTGTTAGCAAGATGGGCTAACGATAGCTAACGCTGGAGTTAAGCAACTAACGTTAGCCTAGCTGGGTAAACAAATAACGCTAGCTTAGCTCTGAGCTAACGTCTGCTAACCTTAACGTTGGTTCCTCTCCGCAATAATAACACGGTTATCACAATGTTTCGACCTATTGTCTAACTAAACTACACTAGCTAGTAGTTAGCCGTTTGGCTGGGCATAGTCCACCGTGACACCTTGCTAGATATTTACGTTAGCGTCGGTTGGTTAACGTTCACTGTTACATAGGTTAAGTGTGTAACCCGTTGTGTATGACTTACACTAAGTGGTGATTAGGGCTGAGTTGTGTATGTGCTCTCAGCCCGAACAGTCGTTTGACTTGATGGTAGTTGATGTTACGGTTATCTCACGGTTAGAAGTTGATGCAGTGTTAGCTTGTCTAGCTCTTTTCCTTGATTTCATCTGTCTTGCCGTGTTTTTTTTCTCCCCGTGTTTGACAGCTCTGAAAGGGGGTTTAGGCCTAGCTGATCACGCTAGCTGCATTTAACTGAACTGCAATCTGTGCCTCAACCCCCCTGTTACATGTCCAAACAATTTCCTTCAGCTTATAAAAATGAAGTAATTATCTTTGGTCCATCTAGGTCCAGAGGCCATTTCGCCACCTCACCCCGTGTTTGAAGTCACATGCAAGAAACCTGAGTGTTACCTTTGATTCCCAGTTCTGTTTTGACAAATAAATCAGCTGTGTTGTTAAAAATCGTTACCTCAGTTAGACGTATCCCCAAACTCAAGCCAACTGTGTCCCTCCATGTAGGGCTGCACGATATAGGCAAGATTTCGTACCTTGATATTTATACTAAATATCCTGATAGTGATAGGGTATATGATGTGACTGTGGGTGCACACTTACTGAATTTTGAAGTAGCAACAGTGAAAATTAAGCATTCATCAGAAAACAGTATAGCAATACCAGCTGGATGTAGAAAATGCAGTTACTTCACAAAGTATTTTATTGATCAGAACAGACCAATCACTGTCTTATACTTACCCTAAATTTCATATAGTCCATATTATTGCCTTTTGAGATGTAAATGTCTTGCATGCTCATATTTAGATAACATGATAACAATGTATCATTCAGCCCGACTTCTATGACATTGAAAAAGTTACTCATGGGTTCATTACATCACGACTAGACTGCTGCAGTTCCCTTTACTTTGGCCTTCACCAGTCTCCCTCCCTGTCTTCATTGGCTTCCTGTCCATTTTAGGTTTCAGTTTAAGATCTTGTTGATGGCATATAAGGCTCTAATGGTCGGGACCCATGTTATATCACAAACTCTTTTCGCTGGCACTCAGCTCCCAGGTCTCTTAGATTTGACAACAAATCTCTCTTATATGTCCCACTGTCACGACTCACGCTAACAGCTGACAAAGCCTTTGCTCTTGCTGCACAGTGATTGTTGAACCAGCTGCCATCAGACATCAGATGTGCTCCATCTGTCTTTAAATCCAGGCTAAAGACATTTTTATTTACTGGCCCCCTTGGCCCACTAACCTTTTAATTAGATGTCATGTCTATAACTTTGTATGTGCCTTGATGTTTAATGTTGTTGATTTATTTATTTTTTACTGTTAACTTTGTATTTAATGTCCTTTGTACAGCACTTTTTTTCTGTCCTCTTGTAAAGTATTTCAGTCAGCTTGAACTATGTTTAAATGTCTTCCATAAATCAGTTTTACTTGCTTACTTACTTACCTTCAAATTTACTAACATTTTTAACAATTGGGGTCATGTATTTAGAGATGTTAAACACTGAATGTGGTCTAATTGACCACAAAAATAATAGGAGTTGTCTTTTTGGCACAGTTTTTCTTATATCATTGGTGTACTAGCTTTATATTGCCTGATTTTTTTTTTTTTACTATCTTGTTACAGGCTCCTCAGCAGAGGCTCTTGTCAGTCTGAAAGGTAATGTATTAAGCAGGCAATGAATGCCTCATGAATTTATATCTTTGTCTGCTGCTCATTTCAGGTGGTCAGAAATCTAAATCTCTCTATATGTCTCTTGATAATGACAGCTTACAGTGACACCCCACACTGCATTTAATTAAATAGTGCAGAGCCCTGTCTATATAGTCTTGAGTTTAATTAAACTTGGGAGTTAACTCTTTATATATGATGCTGATGATGGATCTGCCCATTTGTCCCCATTAATCACAACGTTCTCCTTGTGTCAGTGAAGGCTGAAGCTTTTGTGTTCCAAGACTGTATACTTGTATCACACAGCACATCTCCTTTCCTGTCTCACCTGTAATGGGGAAAAACACACATTCATCTGTTCTTTAATTTGGGAGCTGTATGTCATAGTTTGACATTTGAATGCGTATGAATCATGCCTACAGCGATCTTGGGTTTTGTGTCATAAGGCTGTTTTGAATAAATGGATTGTTTTTCCCACAGAGGGCAGTTTGTCCAACACGCTGAATGAGAAGAACAGCTTCCCCAGAGCTCACAACACAAGAGGACGGCATTCGTCCCTGACAATGGACACGGTGAGAGAAAAGATGCTTCTTCAATACCCGCTGTAAAGAGGCAGCATCAGATGAATTCAAATGGAAGAAAGTGGCCTCTGGTGCATATCACACTACAAAACATGTTTGATCAGGGAATTCACTAATTTTAAAGAAAACTGTACAT
The DNA here is from genome assembly GCA_900302555.1 of Myripristis jacobus. Taxonomy (NCBI): domain Eukaryota; kingdom Metazoa; phylum Chordata; class Actinopteri; order Holocentriformes; family Holocentridae; genus Myripristis; species Myripristis jacobus. Next base: position 49,627 of record OMLB01015196.1, read on the forward strand.
ATTTTTGATATCCACTCCTGGAGTCTCCCAGTCGTTGTGCTTAGCTTTCCTAAGCTATGAAATCTCTGAGACAGGATTGTCTTAACCTTAACAGGTTCTTGTTTGTGCATTTGTTGCCCTGCTGATTGTATCAGCCTAGATTGGACACTGTCCATAGATAATTTCATCAGATGCCTTCTCTGTATGACAGGGTTTCTACTGTCATGAAAATGCTGGAGAAGTCATAGAATTTGAATATGTGTCTTCCAAGCCTGGAAATGTCTTTAAAAAATTCCATGACTGCTCAAAAACTGTAGAGGCATTTTCTTCATCATTTTTTAATAATGATGGTAATCTTATTGGACAAGTTGAGCTAGAACCTGAGAGGGGAGAACAATTAAGATTTTTTTTTTGCCTGGAAATCAGCTTTTGTATCATTCTATGAAGGCAGCCAGCCAGAGTTAAGACATGGTGGTTGCTTTGAAACATATTTGATTTCACCCACTAGTTGTAAACGTCGCTTTATTCATTACGCTGCAGAATTGCAGTCGTGGAAATTTGGTATGTGGTTATTGAAAATGGAAAAGTTTTGGAATTCAGTTGGGAAATAAATGTAGAAACTCTGGTATGATTTTTCCACAAATGGCTTTTTCATCAGATTTGGCCCACTTGTCACCGACCCTGCGGTTCATTAATGCATTAGTCTTACATATTGTTATGCTCATTGTCCAGCCCACACGGAGCTCAAAGAGGAGCCGTTTGTTTCGAGAGGAAGAAGAGCAGCCACAGCAGAGGCTCCCCTCCAGGTCCCCCAGGAGGAGCCAGAGGGTCACTACCACACCACAGGTAAAGAAAACAGCCTGACTTCAGGTTTTTTCTTTATCCATGTCACGACCCACACATAAAGGAGGTGAAAAATGTTGCTGTTTGCAAATTTCAGAAAGCTTCACTTAAGTTGCAAAAAAGGCACCTCCCCAGGATCCATGACAATCCACTTTAGGCATTAAAGATTTTGATTGTGAATATTTGACATTCTAACAAACATTCCTCCAGAGAGTTCTCAATATTTGTTGACTAATGAGGTGATCCTCAAAAAATAGGCCAGTAATAAGATCTTTTGTTTTTTGTCCTGCTTGTTGTGCTGCCAGTGCACTACACGGCGTTCTGCTAGTGACAAGCATTGTGCTCAAGGATAGTGCTGTCCTATTTAACAGAGAATGTAAATGGCCTGTGCGTGGGCAGGTGTAGTTAAATGTGATTATCTGAAGTCTGAATTGCACAGCTGTCTTTGCTGTTTTAAATGCAAAAAAATCTGATTCCAGAGAGATGGTGAAAACAAGGGGATACATTTGTTACTTTTGGAGCCAGAGGGCACCCTGTGAATGAGACGTTCATAGGGGTGAAGGCATGTTTGCACTTGAATTGTAACAAGAAGGAGTCGATAGAGATAAGCATATGCAGTGATTTTTAATTTTTTTGGTTAAGGAATTTGTTCATTTTTGTCAGAATGCATATGCATCTTTTGTTTTTTCTTTTGTTTGCAGAAATTTGCTGTGACGACACCAGATAAGAAAGCCTCTCAGAAAATTGGGCTGAGGTTAAGAAACCTTCTCAAGCTACCCAAAGCTCACAAATGGTGCATTTATGAATGGTTCTACTCCAATATAGACAGGTAAAGCCCAACTCCTACCTGCAGAAGCTATACAGACATTCATTATTTTTTATTTAGAAGAAGTAGTTATAAGAAATGATAATAGATAAGTTGTATAAGAGACAAAAGGACAGATATCCTCAAAGATCAATACTTTATGAATATTTTCTGAATATTTTCCTGTGAAAATGTAATCTTTCCTTATTTACTTTCCTCTAGACCTCTCTTTGAGGGCGACAATGACTTCTGCCTGTGTCTGAAGGAGTCTTTCCCTAACCTGAAAACCAGAAAGCTAACACGGGTGGAGTGGGGAACGATCAGGAGACTTATGGGCAAACCACGGCGGTACGCCACAGTCCAGTGGGCTTTATGCTTTATGGCGCTCCAGGACTTTCATTCATCATTTTTTTCTTTTATATCAGTTCCATCATTTTGAAAAATGTAGGAACTGTGTGAGTGCATGCTGACTCACTGTCATTCTACATATTTCATAACACCCTTTTTTGACACGACTTTTGTTCTTCTTTTGTCTTTTTGTACAAGTTAATGCCAGTGCTGTAACATCAGCAGTATGCTCTGTTTTCTGGTTCAGGTGTTCATCAGCATTCTTTGCTGAAGAGCGGACAGCGCTGAGACAGAAGAGGCAGAAGATGCGCCTGCTGCAGCAGAGGAAACTGTCAGATGTGTCCAACTGCAAAGACCTTCCTGACGAAATCCCCCTGCCACTCATCATAGGAACCAAAGTCACCGGTATGATGACTGAAACATACAAAAAAAAAAAAAACATTGCCAGTATTCACTGTTGGGGGGCAGCCCTGGTAAAATCAGAGTCTGATTCAGAAATACGTTATTGATCCCTGAGGGGAAATTGGGTAAAATGTCAGCTGGCAATCACTGCAGCCAAATGAGCTGCAAAACATTCCAGTTTTCATTGTTAGTTATATTTTAGGCAGTTGGCTGATTCCCTCTTATCCAGGGCAACTTACAATGACTGCAACAATAGAATAAAATCAAAATTTCTGTGTTGTGGAAAAATAAAGAATTTACCACAGCATGGTATAGATTAATAGAAGGCATACCCTGAAATATAATGGTATGAAACTAATTTGTTTCAACAACTTTTTTTTTCACTTTGACTTTTCGACGGCCCCAGGTGAGCATCAACGTACCATACAGCAGCCCTTAGAAAATATACATTATACCGACCATCAGATATCATCAAGACAGTGAAGTCTGTGCAAGATAATGCAGAAAAACAGGATGCATGGCCTTTGTTTTCATTACATTATTATTAGACCTATTGTGATAAAGCAGTTTCTAAGCACAACACATACAACATGAAGAAACAAGCCCACATAAATGGAATAGCACACCACATTACAAACAACAAGATTTTCAGACTATCCCCATAAAGTTCCATCACCCTAATTATACTTGGAATCACAAAAATGCAGGCAGTCAATAGTAAAGAGTGCACAATTTAATTATTATTTTTTTTTAATCTGTCATCAATTTGATGGTGGTTGCTAATGAACCTCTCTGGTTTTACCAGCTCGACTGCGGGGTGTCCACGATGGCCTGTTCACAGGGCAGATTGATGCAGTCGACACCAGTGCTGCCACCTACCGCGTCACCTTCGACCGCAATGGCCTGGGCACACACACCGTGCCTGACTATGAAGTCCTGGTAAGACTTGACTGGTGGCTTACTGTGTCAGCACGGTGGGCTTGACATTTGCCATGTATGTGTCTGAAGAGTAACAACAGTTCAGTTATATTTAGTTCACTTTATTGTCTCAGGTGGGTCCTTCCCTCAAATTGTGCAAGTCCTATGTAGGCCATGCAGTAACCAAAAAATTAAAAGTACTCCTTTCTTGGGAATAAATCAGCAATTTGGAATTTTTTTGGAATATAGAAAAATATAGAATATAGAAAAAAAGACAGATTAACACATAAAACATATGCTATTTGCAAACAATGCCATCATGAGATAGAATATTTGTATGTTCTTGTATTGTAAATCCAAGGTGATGAAGCATAGATGTGATTTGTTTATGTTCATATTTGAAAAGTCATCAAGGGTTCTTAACAGAACATTTGCATTTAAACATGAGAAATGTAGGTCTGTTTTAATCTTTCTGGACAAACAGTTGACATTGCCTGTTTTGACAAAAAGATTCAAGATACAAGACACAAGCATTGCAGTGTCAGACATCAACAATTAAACAAGAAATTGCCAATATTAGCAATACAAGAAAAAAAAAAAAATCATGAGAAAGCGATTGATAAAGGATACAAATAAGCCAAGGCAAAGTAAGAAGTTCAAATTAAAGATTTATAGAAAGTTTAAAATTGAAACAAAGTCTGCAAAAGATGGATGGCGAGACAACCCTCACATTGAAAACAATTTCATTTTGTCTGTAACTGAGTATATACTGATAATAATGTATTTCTTTCCAGAGCAATGAGCCCAATGAGACCATGCCCATTTCGGCCTTTGCCCAGAAGCACCGGGCCGCGCGCTACCTTCAGAACCTCATGACTCCGCCCAGAGGGGCTTACCCGTCCGCTACCACTCCTGTCCTCATGGTACTGGGTGCTTTGGGCCAGCTGTACACCCACTGTCCCACCACCACACACACACACACATTACATTCATGGCCTGGCTCAAACAACTGTAAATCTTTCGTGGTGTCTGCTTTAGGTTGTTTTCAGTGCCAGATGGGTGGGTGTCAGTGTGAGGAAATCAACCTCAGCCAAATGCCGGTGGTTTTAAGCTGTGGCTTAGTTTGTCTACTCTACCATTTACTTTGGCAGGAAGCCAATGATGACAGCGTTCTCCTCTGCTCTGAAAAGCTAGTACAAGTACTACAGTAAAAGTAGTATGGCAAAAGAAACATCATTTTAAGATGTGCCAGTCACAATGAACAAAAAATTGTCTAATTTTCCAGATGAGGTTTATTGCATTAGAGTAGTTCAAACCAGTGGTACAAAGGATCACAGTTGACTCGCGATCTGTACAGATCTCCCCCCTCGGTTAGGGATGCATGTGAACCACAGACTGGCTGTTTTCTTTTTCTTTTTTTTTCTTTTTTTTTTTTTTTTTTAGCTCAAAATGCAATGATTGGTTGATTATGCAAAAAAAGCTTGTTGTGTGTCAACATGAACGATGCATGTTTAACCCCAACACCAAGCACAGTGTGGCAGCATGGCAAGTGGAAGAGCGGAAGAACTTGAAAAGCCTCCTTCATTATTTAAGTTGCCTGTATGGGAGCACTTCGGATTCCCTGTAAACTATAGTGCTGATGGAAGTGGAAAAAAATGAAGGGAGCAAAAAAAGGATGCTCAGCAACAACTTCTCCCAGCAGCATTTAAACAGCCCTTTCCTGCAGTATTGGACTGGGCTAAAGCTATTACCAAATCTTTTGGGATGTCCATAGCTGCAAACATGAAGCCATACTCTGTTGTGGAGAACAAAGGGTTTAAAAATATGGCGAAAGTGCTCGAGCCACGTTACAAAATCCCCTCGCACACCCACTTCAGCACAAAGATGGTGATAGAAATTTATGAACAGGAAAAGAAAACAATTATCAAGGAATTATCCAAGGCATCCTCTACCAAATCCTCACCACAGATTGGTGGACGGCCATCGCCACAGAAAGCTACGTGAATGTGAGTACTTACTACATCACAGCAGAGATGGAGATGAGAAGTCCAGTGCTGCAGACATGCCCCTCTGAGAGTCACACTGCAGCTACTCACAGGAGCAGTAGCAGAGTGGAGGCAGATGCACATCTTGAGTAAAAAAAATTTTGTTTGTTTTTTTTAATGGTGTGGACACAGGATTTTTAACTCGCTGTCCACCTTTTAAAGGAAGAAAGTATAATGCCACATATTGAACTTTTTTTGTTTGTTGTTTTGTACATCAACATCTTGAGTTGAATGTTGTTTTCATTTGATGAGCAAAATTTCCTTAAGTGTTATACAAAATGAATTGAGGGCAAAGTTATACTTGTCGTTATCTTTTCTGTCTCTTTTTGTTGTTGTTGATCTGAAAAATGATCCGATCCATGACTCAAAAGCCGTGATACGATCTGAACCGTGAGTTTTGTGATCCGTTGCACCCCTGGTTCAAACTGTATCAGTCATTAAAATATTTGTAAATACTGGTTGGCCCAAGTGTGTCAAACTTTAGAGTGATAGCTTGTAAGGAAGAGGACAGGACAGTAGTGATGGCATGGGTCAACCCATGGGCTTGCTAGAAAATGTCATGGGTTTTGGCAGGTCAAAATGTCAGTGCCAAGGCACCAAAAGTTTTTTTTTGGTTGGTGGCTTTGGTCCATGTGGTTTATCAACACATATTTATGCAGGTTGGGCAGATGCGGGTATTGAAAAAACTCTGATCCATGCATCACTACTGGGCAAGCCGTTGAATGAACACAGCATCACTGTGAAACATGTGATGAATGTCCTCTGAGTTCTGAAATCCTGTCATTGTTTGAACATAAGTCAGTTAAAAATCCAAATCTGAAATTTGTTTATTGGATTTAATCCAATAAATACAAGGTATGTTCATTTTGATTCTTAGAGACAGCAGTCAAAAAAGTCAGTTCCATTATCTGTCATATGGTGTCACATATGATGTAACATGCCCTTTGGCTGTCCTGAGCTGTCAACTTTTGGCGTAAAAATGACAACAACTGATGGCATTTTTTAATGAGCAACTCAAATATTTCCACAGATATTGAATAGTCAATAATTCAGTTTCTTTGTCATTCTCTATAATGTCAGCTTGTGAGTTATCTCGTTAACTGGTCAGCTATTATTGTCTTGCTGTGTGTCTCAAGGAAGCTAATGTTTAATGGCTAGTACTTAGCTAGCTAACAAACCCCAAAACCACTAAATTCTTTCTCTCTTGATTGTTGATGAATGACCCCACTGTTCTCCATTTCATCAGGACAATGATCCTCTCATCAGCCAGTTTCCATGGAAGAACAAACTACCTGGGGCTGAGGGAGACACACTGGGGGGGTTTCCTGTCAAGTTCCTGGTCCAAGTGGTAACTACTTCTTATGTAATGGAATATAAGAATCTGACAATGCATCACTTCTGCTTTAGTCCAACCACTAACTCTTCATCGATCATGTTTAGACGCGGCTTTCCAAGATCCTCATGATCAAGAAAGAGCACATCAAGCACTTGAAAGATATGAACACAGAGGCTGAGAAACTGGTACAGTCATCTTCAAATTGATGTTGCTAATGAATACATGAAATGCTGCCAACAGACAAGTGTCTACATGCCATCTTAATTTGAACCAAATCTGTTTGTTTCTGTACTCAGAAGTCATACTCGATGCCCATTGGCCTGGACTTCCAGAAGCGCTATGCCACCACAGTCCTGGAGCTTGAGCAGCTCAATAAAGACCTCAATAAGGTGCTACATGAAGTCCAACAGTTCTGCTGTGAGGTAAGAGGACAACACTCCTTTACCTGTGCCATGAATTTCTTGGGAACATGTTTTTTTTCCCCCTGAATCCCTGTCAGAAGCTTCAAAGGTTGATTAAAATATACACTTCTTATCTGTTTGTGATTTCAACTCAAGTATTTAAAAAAAAAAAAATAGTCCTAGACAGACGGGGCGTGGTACGCATAAAATTATCTTCAAGGTTGGCAGGTCTGTGTTTTAATGAATAGATGAGTCTTAATTCAGCCATCCTGACAGAGGCAGGAAGCTCATTTCACCATTGTGGTGCAAGGGATGAAAAGAGTCACAGCTTGGATCAACAACTTGTGAGACCAGGTAGTGAGGGACTAGCTAAGCAACCTGAAAAAATGTAGGAGTGGAATGAATCAGCTGGAGTTTAGAACCTGACCAAAGATTGTAAACATAGAGGGGCAGCTCTGTGTCGTGCCCTGTAGGTGAGTACCATGAAAGCATAGATGGGTAACCAGTAAAGTCAGTGGAAGAGCGGAGTGAAGTAATGAAAAAGTCAGTTATTTGAACACCAAATGAGCTGCAAATCTGCAAAATGCCAAATATCTGCTCTGATGATTGGGCTGGCCAATAATTGGTGGAACCCTAGTTGTGTGAGTGGATGCTAAGTGACATGGTGGTGAGATGAGAACACACAAGGATACAAAATTGTGACCTGATTCAGCAAGAGGGGTGACAGGCAGACTGGAGGTGGAGCAAGATCTGGTGAGGAGGGTATTTGGAGAGAGAGGTCATTGGCAGACAAAAAGTTAAGTCGGGCTACAAATTGCATCTTCTCTGGCTGGATTTGGTAGCCAGAAGAGGGGAAGGAGTGCCATCTGCAGGAAAGAAGGTGTGAAGGACATCTATCTCATTAAGGAAATTGCCAAGCCTGCCAGGAGAGTATCACAATGTTAAGCTTGAGAGGAGGAGATACAGAAACTGCATGGAACTCAGATGTGGACATTGTGAATATCTTCACCAATTTAAAACAAAATCAAAAAATCCTCAGATTATACTCAGGCATCATTTAAAATAAATTACCCATGTGTGTCCATGCAGCTTGCTCCAGATCAAGGTATGACTTCAGCTGACCGTCCAACAGAGCTGCGGCGGCGTTGTGAAGAGGAAGCCCAAGAGATGGTGCAGCAGATCATCTCTCAGAGGGACGCACAGCAATGTGTGACCAACACCAGCCTCACAAACCTCATTTCACGCCTCACTGCCCTGCTGTTACAGATCAAGGTAGAAGAATCTACATTCACTCAAGTGATGCCTGCATAATTACCCCGTAGTGAAAGCTAATTCCCTCCCATCATCCTATCTCAGATGTGCTGTGATGTAGCCATTAAATTTATTTTACTTACTGTAAATTTCAATCTAACCAATTTAAAATGAAACATTATGTTGTGCCCCAAATTTTACTATGAACATCTTGTGATTAAAAACAATCTCATTTTTAATTTAATTTAACACTAAAGTGGACAATTACATCAGTTTCATGTCCAATATTTGAACCAGAGGCTAGAAATGTGCCCCTGGATGGCTAACCCTAACCCTAACCCTGCACAAAAATGAGGCTCATACTGATCTGAAAGTCTGAGATTTAGGCCCCATTTTTATTTAACCACTTTCCCTGGTTTTGTTGCAGTGTCTGGCAGATGGAGGTGACCTGAATTCATTTGAGTTCAAATCTCTAACTGATTCCCTTAACGACATCAAGTCTTCAATAGACCCCTCCAACCTAAGGTAAAGAGGCTATACAATCCATTCCTTATTCTGCTGTGCTTGGATTGTATTGGATGTATTGTATTATACAATTTCCATTGTATAGGCTGTTTACTTTGCTGGGTGACCGTGGAGGCAAAGTGACACCAAAGCCAATAGAAAAGCGAGCCACTGTTGTTGACTGCCGTTGAGACAGAAAAACAGACGGCAGTACAATCTTCTGGCCAGATGGCGCAGTGCTGAGCACTTGCCAAACAAATTAGAATGAATTGCTGTCAATGGGGGTAAATGTTTTAAAATGATCAGTGCATTTGATTCCAAATATTTACTAGTAGCTGGACTATTACTGTTGTTTACACAGCCCAATATTTAAAATTAAGACATAATTATAAGTTGATGTGAAATCAGTGTTCAGAAAATGATGGCAATTTCAGAAGATTTCCACAAGGACTGCCGCTATGTGCTGTTAATTGTTGTTAACCAAAGGAAAAGATTTTTTCTTTTCTTTTATCGAAATGGTTCCAGATGTCATTCATCCAAGTACATAGAAGTGTTTATCTTCTTAATCACTGTTGGGTAATTTTCATACTGCAGTGGTGCTATTCACATTGGGTGGTCAACTGCAGATTGTCAGCCTTGACTGACATCATGTCATGATGTGTATGTTTCATGAGTTTCTTTTCTGCATTTCCAGTTGCTTCCAGAACAATGTAGAGATTCACGTGGCCCACATCCAGAGTGGCCTAAGTCAACTGGGCAATCTGCATGCATTTGCTGCCAACAACACTAATGCCGTGTGAATGCCTGCAGCATCTTCACCATGCACAGGCGCAGGCACACAGGTGTGGTCCATGAAAATGTCTTGAGACGGTGCTTTCACCTTAACGATCATACGGCTGCCGAGAAGAGAACCCGTACAGCAGTTTTGGACAGCGGAACTGGGACGTCTCGATAAAATGACCTGGAATTCTGTCTGGATTCTGGAAGCTTTATGGTGAAGAAAGCCAAGAAGGGCGTGATTAGTGTTTTATCCACCTGTTGTATCATATGAAAATGTTTTGGGCACCCAGTTGAACACAAACCCAAAAGAGTCTCAAGGTATTGATATAAATTCCCCTCACCAAACTCTTAATGGTTATGCTTTGGTTTCATGTGCCAAACATTACTTCTTGCAGTTTTTATAGTCCATATTTATTTATTTTTTTGAATAGGTGTGTGTGGTTATAAGACAATATTTTGCTATCTCTAAAGGTTCCTTCTGTAAGTGTTGTGTTCCTTTACTCCACTGATAGTAAGCACAGGGGAGGCTAAAGAATGTTTTGTAAAATTGTTTATTGTAGATATTTGTACAATACCTCTGATTATTAGGACTATCGTAAACATTTCTGCTACCTATTCAGAAATGGCTTTTGTAATTTTGTGTGCACTGAAAAGAGATTTTGGTATTTTTATAAAGGAGATCTCTGGGGTTTTGATGCCTTTTGACTCTCTAAGATGACTTTAGCTTTTCAAAAAAATTGGCATGGCTATCGCTGCAACCTCACATTAATCCTACATCACCGATGTAATCTTCAAGTCAAGACAAAAGTTTTTCCTAGAGAATCTCCACTTTCAGTTTTGTAAAAGTTGTATATGAGAGTGCCTCAGGGCAAGTGTATATAAATGTTGCCGTCTTTTTATATTAAACATATGGCAAAGCAAAATTTGGGCTTGTTTTGATTATCAAGCGACACAGATGATTGACATGAAACAACAACTTACAAATGAAACGTTTATTTAGATTTTACAATAAATAAGAGTTATCCTGTCGAACAAACCTCACAACCAACTCATTTATGCTACATTGAGGAGATGCAAGTCACATAAAGCCACCAAAGCCAGCCATAGCACCGTTCTCCCAGTCAGAGTCTGAATCCGAAAAGTCCTGGGCCTCAGTGGTGTGGATGGGTGAGAAGTGGCTGAACTTGTCCCCGTTTGCTCTCACCTGAGGATACTGGGCTTGGCAGCCAGCATCCTTTGGTGACCTGCTGAAGTTATTCTGGCTTGGGATTGGAGGAATAACAACTTTCATTTCTGGTCCAATGGTTTTGTTGGGTGGGAAATTGTCATATTCCACCAGAACCTTGGGACCCTGGTTCATGCCTGCTTGGACCTTTGGGTGATGGCCATTTTCCTTGTGGTAAAGATGGACTTTACAAGGCACCTGAACACTTAATTCATTTCGTTTTATCTGCTCAGGCTTCACCCCGCTTCCCTCCTTATCGTAGATGCAGGGGACAGATGTGTGTTCATAGCTGCTGGGTTTGGAGGGTCGGCTGGTCCTGTGCACGTCTTCTGCGTTTTTGCACATTGTCGGTCTGAAGCTGTCCTCCATTGCATAACTCTCCATTCTGTGTGTCTCCGCCCCACGGGTGTTATCATAAACTGAAAATAAAAAGCAAATAAAGTTAAAATTATTAGTTTCAGTTAAAATCGGTCAAAAAATGAGCTGAAATTAAACAGTCCATGTGTTTAGTTAAAAATTTTATAGCAAATAGTCCATTATGTGGAGACAATGAATACTTTCAGCAAATTCCTCTCCTAACGTAAGAGAATTGAAGGGCTGTGCCCATGTAAACAAATATATGTTAAAACTAACCAGTGCACCTCTAAATGGACAGACTAAAATACAAAACTTATACGGGATACTCCATACTGTTAATGAATCCTAATCTTAAATGAGAAACTGAGATAAAAGCATGACTGTGTGCTCACCTTGCTCAGGGCCCATCCTGCTCTGGAGCTGATTAAACTGGCCCGTTTGAGAGTTGGTGACTTTCAGGGACACCGAAGAGCCGACCTGACGCCGAGACTTGGCCCTTCTGTTCTGGAACCACACCTGAAATTTGAATAAAACAACACAACTGAGTGCAGCTGAACCCACTTGGCCTCCACCTCCACAAGTCTGACACAAGTTTGCCTTGGAACCTTCTGAAACCTATCAGCCTTTCTTTCAAAACATGTCTTTTAAATGATGCTTTTACTCTTAAAGATGCTATTTTAATTGGAAAGTGAAGATTCTCCTCCAAAAAAAAAAAAAAATACATACATACATAAAATATCTTACCAGTGTGTGCATACATA
>OMLB01015196.1:63527-80705 GCA_900302555.1 Myripristis jacobus
AATTTTATAATGTTGTTGAAATACAGTAAATCAAGGGAACTCACTCATGTTTCCAAGAGTTAATATATTTTGAAACAGAATCATCTGAAGATTTGTTCAGTATATGTCATTCTAGTTTTGTACAGAGATACATTCACTAATATCTTCAACTAGCTTCTCTGATATATTATTCAGAATGTTTTCATGTGTTTTAATATCCAGTGTATGTGTCAGATATGTTGCATGTGGCAGTGCTGCATGCTGGGCTGATGCTCTCCGAGCCGCGGGTCCCAGAGTGGAGGCTGTGTGTTGGACACGTGCAGGTCTGCAGAGGCCTGGCCGTCGCAGCTGATTTTGACAGGAAGTGCTGCGTCCTGGCCCTTTCATCCACAACAAAGATCAGCTCAATACACAAAGCTCATTTCAAAGGCTTGCAGGAGGGGGCCCTTGCTGCTGACTGGGTCACCTCCATTTGACTCAGAGTGGGATCGAGTCAAAAGGTCAGGCAGCGCCACAGACACACTCGTTTGCTCTTATGTATTTGCACAAGATTTGCAGGAATGAGCCTCCCTAACAAGAGGAAGCCCTTTGCAGCAACACAAAGTTTGACAGCGACCTCTGCATTTGGATGGTGACACACTGGCGAACAGACTATATTATCACTTTGATTATGTGATAATGACTGCAGTCTAAATCCAGGGGCATATTTCAGCGTTTGGCCTGATAGAAAGTCCAATCATTAGCCTTGTCCGGTCCAAAATAGGGCCTGTACAAATAGGCAAGGGTCCTTGAGGGGCCTCCAGTGGGTTATTCCAGCAAAACAAGGAATAATTACACAACTCTGCTTTGTTTTCACGAGCACAAGAAAGCTGACATGGATATAGCATCACTGACCTAATGTTTAATTAGTAAATTTAGATAAATAGAAATATATTTTTCCTGTAATTTAAAAAAGTATATATTTTCTGGTCATTTTCTGTTAATTTTCTTGTAGCTTTTTACTAATTTATTGCCAATTTTGGGGGTTCTTTCTTGCTAATGTATTCACCATCTTTTTCCTCTTCTTTGCAAAAGAAATCAAGAAGAATTTTCCAGGTTTCAAACGGTTAAATGTTTTCACAAGCACTGAAATGCAAGGACTGTGGTGTTGATCCAGCATCACTGATCTGACATTTAAATGCACAATGTAAAAAAAAAATCTAAATACAGTTTCCTTGTCATTCTTTCTTTTTTTTTCATCAAATTTTCAGTTTCTTTTTAATTTTCTGTTTGTTTTCTTTTAAACTAATATCCCAGGAATTTCACAATTTTTCCCATTTTTTTAAAGAAATCAAGTGAATTTGGTCAGGTTTCAAAGGACTCATGTCACCATACAGTAAGCCACTAGACATTCTCACAGCACAAAGAAAGCCTGAGTGATTGTAACATGATTTGATCCCACCTCATGGGGAAATTACTACAGAGAAGCAGCTGCAGGATTCTGTCATTTATCATGCATAAATAATATCTATTGATCTCTCTGTTGTAGTAGTTGTGCCTGTACAAGGTGAAGGCATTCCCAGTTCACAGGTTGCTCCGTGTGGCTGAGCGTCCTGGCTGCATCTGTGCACACATCAGACTGCTATGCTAACAGCAGGCTGCTGAGGTTCCTGGCCTTGTGTAATGGCCGCTCACAGTCCTACTTGCTGTGTGTAAAACAGGCAGTAAACAATTCATCTGTCCATCTCCATCCACAAAGCACTCCACCTATGAAAAAACAGGCACTTTGCATTACAAAAAATGTTGACAAGTAGTGTTTGTACTTTGGAGAACAGATTTAATTTATTCATTGCCATAGCTTGACATTATCCTGTATTGAGTTGTCCATGTTTGATGTTCTAAATAGACTAAGAAAGAGGACAGTTTGAAGTTGATTCATGCATACTGTGTATTTTAGTTCCCAGGCTGCACTCATCATCATCATCATCAAACAGTAACACCACCAGAGGATTTGTACGGGCCATCTCCAGTGCAAAGCAGCTGGCTCTTTGTAGACAAACACGGGCACGTTCACACCTAAATACAGGCAGCAGACCGCTATCCATTAACCTTCAGACAGACAGGGAAATCATCCTCTAGGATTTGCAGGGATCTGTCAAAATGTCAACCTTTCTTATGACTTCAGGCTTTGTGTATTTGAAAGACACTAGAAAAGAACTGGAGAAGTTACATTTTCCTAAGGCTCAGTGAGTGTGATCATTTAGTTGAAATGTGCAAAACTGATTACATTGTTATGGCAAAAGTGGCACAAGGTGAAACAAAGCACTAATTAGAATTGTAGACTGTGAGGCATGTGTGTTGTCATCGTCTGCTGTATAGTTTATTGTGTGAGACACAAGCAAAATATGACAAAGGTATTAAAATATATCTAAGTGCTGAATTGCAATTTCACAAATGAGTTACATGAAAACTCCAACACCTGTTTGGTGCTTGAGCTGATTTTATACTTGAGCTGGAATTGTTGTGTATTTCTATTACTGGTTTAATTTTGTCATTATTCAAAATGTTATATCAATATCTATAGGTAGATAGATAGATTTTTATAGACTACATGAGTTATGCAGATCATTTAATTTGTCACTTCACATAGTTTGGATGATCTAGTTGTTGTTGTTTTCAATCTTTGAAGACTGAAGTGTCTGTTGCAAATTTCTGCATATTTTAAACCATGCATGTTGATGTTTAGATGCACATAAAGACGTTTGTTCTTGTCTTTCATTCACTTTGTGTATCAGTGAAATATTCTCCATGTGATGCCACAAGACAGACTTTATTCTGTAATTGCCAATATACCAACAATATGATGTTTTTTAAACTGCAAAGAACAAAGTATCTTGGAAATTAAACATAATACAAGGATACAAGGAAGTTTATTGGTTATTATACAACAGGAAAACAAGCTGGTTTCAGTTTTGGAAAATGAAATTGTTAAGTATGAGGTATTTCTTTACTCTACAGTGTACTATACTCTGTGATTTATGTGAGCTGGTGTCTGTACCTTTTTGGACATTTCCATGTGTTTTGAAGGCTCAAACATGACAGTAATCTCCCCCACTGTGGAGTCAACAATGCTCCCAGCACCTGAAGCAGTGCAGCTCCTCCACCAGGAGCTCTGTCATGTACTTCTCTCTGAGCTTCTCCTGGATGGAGAGAGCCTTCTCATCCCTGATGGAGTGGGAGAAGATGAGAAGATAAGAAGTCCAACTTGACATTGTACATCAATTGTAGCGACACAAGCCCTTTAAAACAATCATTTTAGGATGTTATACTCTGCATGTAAGATGATAAACTACAAAACTTTGACTTCCATGTGATCAAAAGTGATGGTAGGTTTGTGATAGATAGGTGGTAAAAAGGTCTATACTATTAATACTGCAGATATTACTGATATTTTTGTTAATGTAAGAGGTGAGATCAGAGGGAGAGGTAGAATGCCTTCCTTAAAGGCACTTTGATGGGGGTAGTTGCACTCCTGTAATAAGTCTCTTGATTTTTGGTGTTTTATCCTCCATTGCATTGTTTCTTAGGCACGGGCAGTAAGGTGCATGTGCACTGACTTACGAACGATCAACTAAATAAAATAAGATTTAAAAAATGAAAATAATATAACAATCGAGCATTTAATCATTGACTTGCTCACAGTGGTGTTACCTCGGTTACAGTAATGGCTCGTCATTATTTACATCATGAATCAAACCCCTCTGAAAAATCGACCGGAACTTCCGCTAAGTTGAAACGGAAGTAGGTACGTGGCCGCTTCAGCTGACATTCTGCATGATGGCGACAGGGGTTCAGAGCGGCGACCTCGACAATGGCACTTCTAGCCGGCTCGAAGTCTCTATCGACGGCCTCACCCTCAGCCCCGACCCGGAGGGAGAGCAGGGGCAGGTGGGCGAACCGGACCCCGAGCCTGCGGGACCGGAGCCCGACGCACCGGGTGCCGCCGGAGCGGATGATGGGGAGGAAGGCGAGACTGCCAAATCAACGATAGAGAAGAAATGGGGCTTTCCCTTACAAGAGCTTTACGGAATGGCCCTTAAATTTTTTAAAGGTATCTTACATTTGCTATCACAGTGGGGGGTTGGCTAGCTTTTGAATTGTGCGGTAGATTAAAACAGAAATGACTCGTTAGCTGACGTTGGGATGGCTAGCAGTTAGCTAGCAGTCTGCTAGCTGCTGTCACCACAGGGCTCCTGTTGTCATGCAAGCTGCAGTGAGGTTACTAGCTAGCAGTTAGCTAATGGAGCCAACAGTGCTAACAAACTACCAGCCGGTTGTCACAGAGCTACAACATTTGCCTTTTACCTGCGGTTAGCTAGACATGCGAACATAGAGGTGTCAGCCCCGCTGCTTACCCTGAACACGTAGCCCGGTCTGCCCGATGCTGTATCGGGTTTAACCAGACTAACTTGACCTGTCATGAGTCAAGAAGTCGTGTGACTGGCCCATGTAGATAGTCATCGTAATTCATTAAGTTAACGCTTAGAGAACGGGGACTCGGGCTTTCCTCGGGAGCCTCACGTTGGCAGAAACACACCCATTTGCTGTCACTCCTTGTCCTGTTGGCCGCGCTTGAAAGGAGTGTGTACGTATGTTGGTTAGCAAACACTGATTTGTTCCAGCTCTTAATAGTGGCTGGCATGTTGCTGCGGCAGCTGCAGCTCTCAAGGAATCAAATGTCTCACTTGATCAGTAGGGCTTATCTCCCATTTCGATACTATTACAATACTTGTTTGCCAATTCGATATGTATTGCAGTTCTTAAGTATTGTCATTCGACATTATGATTTTTGTGTTTTGAATTCTCCACGAGTTTGTGGATGTTAAGTTTCATGAAGCTGTAATTATCCTAGAGGTCACAATGGGTTATTTTATACAGTGAGGTCAGTTTCCTAAAATCAGTCTCTCTACAATGAAATGGCTATTATGGGGACTGACATCATCACACATGAATCAAATTGTGCTCACTGATCCACCAGAGTCTGAGCTGTCCAGTTGAACACAGTTTTATGCAACGCCAAGACTTTTTAGCCCCCATTATGCACAAAAACATTATTTTACAATAGGCCAAAGAAACACATTTGTACCTGTATTTGTATGTAGCATGTCTGCAAAGGGGAGACCTGGTGTCAATAGAACCCATATTCATTCAGATATCTGGAGGTCAGAGGTCAAGGAACCCCCTTGAATATGTCCATACCAGATTTTCCCTCATCAAGATTTAGTCAAACTTTGGAGCAGTATTTTGCTGACAACCAGTATCACTGCTTTACTAAATCAATGCAGTGATAAAAAATCAAGGATGCTTAAGTGAATAGATTTTTTTTCCCCACCCATATTGACCAGTGTTTCCCACAGGTTGGAAATGTCCTTGTCCCTTAGAAACAGTGAGAACAGTTTGTCCAATGGAAGCCAATAGAGGCAGCTTGCCAGTCTTTGTCTGCCACACATTTTTGCAGGTGTCAAAAAGTTGCAAACTAGTTTTTATTTTCACAAGGAGGCTCTGTGGGATTGAGTGCAGTGGTGTTCTGTCCTGTTTGGTGTGTCATCAAATGAGAGGCATGAAGTGATACTCACAGAGGGCTTGAGATATTGATTTTGATCAGTTTCTATACACTAACCAGCTTTTTCTTCTTCTGTGTCTGGCTGCTGATATTGTGACAAGCACACCACAGATGCCTCTATGTACGAGAAACACAGCATAAGCAGACGTGTATGCCAGCCCCAGCTCTTCTCCTTCAGAATGGTTTACAGTGCTCTACAAGGCCAGGCTTTGCTGTGCTCTTAGGGTTTATTTACTACTATCCTGTGTTTTATGATCTAATTGCTTTTTATCATTCCACTCCCATGCTGCTGCTACTCTTAAGGAAAGAAAGAAACAGTGCAAGTGAATAATTTGTGATTTGCATGCATATAGACTGATAGGCCAGTCCACATAGAAAGTCTGTGCTGGTAGTATTGTTTCAGACATTAAGCAAATCTAAAGCAGCACAACCAAATTGTAGCAATAACTCAGATCTGAACCAGCTGCCTTGTCAAGGAGACCTCAAGGAAGTTTGCTAGATAACTAGTGTGCCTTCCTTGTCTTGCCTTACGCGTAGGAGGTTGCACTCGGTAGTGGTCACTCTGCAAACATGTGTGACATCAGTCAGTCATTTTGAATGTTTGCCATTTTTATTGGCTTTATTTTAACAGCATAGCACTTAAGATGACTTTGGCTTGTGTAGACAGATTCTGGGTCTGGTGGCTTCCCTGCACTGTGTTGTTTTGTGCATTGGGTTTGTAGTTGACAAATCTCCTCATCTCATTCCCTGTTGTTTGAAGAGAAACATCTCATGGTGATTGCCGTTTAATTACATGGAGTGTGTGTGTGCTTACATTTTTCCTGAGGACAAAGGGCAAAAGAAAAAGTGTAGTTCTTATATTTCCTGATGCCTGAGTACAAGAATATAACACCATATATGCTACTAATGTTGCGGCTTGCATATTGTACACACAGAAAAAGGCAACTCTCTGCAATATTGTCTTGCAGATCTTTTTTTTTTTTTTAACTTAAGCATATGGGCAGGTAGGAATGAGTGTGTTTCTGCGCTAACCCGTCATAAGCATTTGTCTCACCTCTGCATACTTTCACAATGTAAATACCCAGATGCCTCCATTCACGCCATCAGTCAGTCAATCAACAACACGTGGACGATAAACACTGACCAGTTATCAGGCTGATAGAGGGCTGTGGTGCAGAGC
The DNA here is from genome assembly GCA_900302555.1 of Myripristis jacobus. Taxonomy (NCBI): domain Eukaryota; kingdom Metazoa; phylum Chordata; class Actinopteri; order Holocentriformes; family Holocentridae; genus Myripristis; species Myripristis jacobus. The sequence goes on from OMLB01015196.1 coordinate 70,289, forward strand.
AACCTTAAATTAACACATCAAATATAATTCCATGCAGAAAATACCATGGGGCACCGGGCCCAAATATGAATCAACAAAATTAGGGGATATGTTTATCGCTTTAGAATTAGGGGTGGTAATGGCAGCCAACCACTAAGCCATTTAATCACTTATTATTATTGTTGTTATCATTATTTTACATATCTAAGGTTCTCCTGCATCACCACCATGTATGAGACTGATAACTGGTCAGTGTTATAATGACTGCACTGATGAGTGCCTGACTGATGGATGGAGTTGAGTCATCTGGGTGTTTTCTGTGGAAGTCAGCAGCGGTGAAACAAATGCTGATGATGGCTTAATGTTGAAGTGTGTCAGTTTAAACCGGTCACCTATATGCTTTGAAGCAAAACGAACTTTGTTAGAGTGAAAGAATGAATGCATTTTATTTGCGTGTCTTGTCTTACAACCCATCCCTCACATGATTAGAAAACTCTCCACAAATATGCAGTGCAATCAGAGTGTGGGGTGTTGGTTTGTGTAGTTACCTGGGTGCGATACATACTCAAATATAATTTAGAATTGTATGCCAACAAAGCAGGATGCTTTTGCCACACAGTGGAAGTGAATGGAGAGATAGAAATGCAGTGTTCTGGATTAGCAGACCTAGGGAGCACAGAGCAACTTGCATATTCACAGCAAGACATGAGAACAATCAGTGCAGAATATCTCCGTGCTCCTGTTTCAGATAAAGACGGCAAGGCCTTCCACCCGACCTACGAGGAGAAGCTTCGACTGGTGGCTCTGCACAAACAGGTGTTACTGGGCCCTTATAACCCTGACGCCTCGCCGGAGGTGGGCTTTTTTGATGTCCTGGGCAATGACCGCAGGTAACCTGAGTTGACAGCTCACTGTGTGTGTATGTGTGTGTGTGTGTCTCTGTGCGCGTGACCTTTGATCTCTGGCAGGCATTCCAGAATTAGTGCTCTGCTTTGTTTCAGTAAGCAGGAAGCGGTGCAGAGAAAGGCTTTCACTCTGTTGCTCATTCATTAACTCCCTCACTCTCACACACACAGACGCATCCCCGCCTGTCCATTTAGTGAACTGTTGATACAGCCCATTTAACTCTTAGAGAGGGGGAGGGTACTTCTGGCTCTCATTTCAGAAGACAAGCAAACCTTTAGCCTGTATTACTGCCAAATGCTCAAATTGATCTTTGTATTAGTTTAACTTGTGCACATATTTTAAGCACGTAACTAATTTCAAGCACAGCGTATTCATGAAAAATTAACTTTGATTGTCAGTATCAAGTTTAGTGAATTTCTCCAATGTTATGCTTTAAGTCCTCGGCTTATAATGTGAAGGATAATTGTTACCGATACAAGGGTTTCCTGCAGCAGACTTTTGGTCTGGGGCAAATGTTTTTTGATGTGAAACTGTCCCCTAGCTGACATAATGGCCCCATGTAACCATAGGGCCATTATTAATACATATTTGAAAAAAAAGGTAGATTTCATAATGCATTCGATGTCACAGTTTGCAGCTTAAATTACCCAAAAGTTGGTAAAACCACATCTTTGGTTACGATGGACTTAAGGTGCAGCATAAGTGCTAACTGTGCAGCTGAACAAAGAAAAGACCTAAGTTTGAAACAGACTAGTTACAATGTAGGATTTAGTGTCCACTTTGCTCCCATACTGGCATTCACACATGTACTTAGCTGGTGCAACAGGCTGCAGGTGATATCACCACAGGGTTAACAGTATGCCTTCTTACAGGGTGACAAGTTTGTACTATCCTACTTCTTGTGACACAAACTGCCTCTTCTGATTGGCCGCACGTTTCTGGAAGAATGTCTTGAGCAGCACAAACTAATCGAATCCAATTCAGAGCAGAAAGGCATGCTCTCAGTCTTTATTTATATACTTTTTTTTGTATGAAGTCATCAGACTTGCTGGGCTTTTCTGGCGACTCTGGTAAACAGTGAACATGACTTCACAAGCTGGACTTAGCACGATGTAAACAGAAAACAGCAAGGCTGGGGGAAGGCAAATTAGAGCTGCATTTGATTTTTTGGTTAGCTTTGTATCGTTTTTTTTTTTTTTTTTAATTTATAATTATAGTGGTTTACTTAAATAGTACTTTTTATGTTAGCAAACAATAAAGGACAGCTGCTTGATTGTCAGTAGACTGTCAGCTAATTATGTTGTTGCTTAGCGACAGTAACTCAACATCAAAGCAGCCTGCTCTGCTTTGTAGCATAAATATGCGGGGTATCATTTTCCTATTTGAAAAAATTCTTTGGGGGAAAAAAATCATTGGATGGAATCTAACATAGAGCTGAGCCCGGATGTGCCCAGCTTCCTCTCTCGTCTGTCTTCACCCCCAGCCTCACTCTTGTCTGTCTGTAGGAAAGAGTGGGCGTCTCTGGGCAGTATGGAGAAGGAGGAGGCCATGGTGGAGTTTGTCAAGCTGCTTAACAAGTGCTGTAACCTCTTCGCACCCTATGTCACCTCACACAAAATCGAGAAGGAAGAGCAAGAGAGGAAACGGTAAGGTGTCTGGCTACAGCTCCCCACGGAAGATGTCCTGGCTACTGTGTCTAAAAACAGACACAGGTTCAGTTTGTCCTATATGCAGCTGGCAAAGCAGTGAAACAGCATTTGGTTTGGGTGGTCGGGTTATGTCTAGAGTTATACCGCCTTTCTTGGAAGCAGTAGAGTGAACTGTGATACAGTTTTCGCAAAATATGGCAACCTTTCTGGCATCATGTTTTACTGACAGAAGTTTTAGGATCTTTTGTAGTACACATCTTTTATCTGCATCCATCTCTTTTTGCACCATTCTCCAGGAGAGAAGAGGAGGAGCGTCAGCGGCTGGAAGAAGAGGAGAGGGAACGACAGAGGCAGGAGGAGGAGAGGCGGAGGCGCGAGGAAGAGGAGAGGTTGAAGAGGGAGGAAGAGGAAAGGAGGCAGGCCGAAGAGGAGAGGCTACGAGTTGAGCAGCAGAAGTATGTGTGTGTGTCTGTGTGTGTCTTTTGTTTTGTATACACATTTGGTAAAGGTAAGGAGATGCTCTTGGACCAGCCTCTTGCTCCGCTCCCTCAGAGTCTTAATATAATGTAACGTAATACATTATCGATTCCTGTAGAGAATTATTTTTTCACCCCAACATCATCTACATTGCAGCACCTCACTTCTTGTCCCTTCTCTCTTTTCCTCCACCCTATTTTCATCCTCACTGTCTCCATTCCCCAACACTCCTCCCTTCATCCTCAAAGACAACAGATCATGGCAGCGCTGAACGCCCAGACAGCAGTGCAGTTCCAGCAGTATGCTGCACAGCAGTATCCCAACAGCCCAGAGCAGCAGATGGGCCTCATCCGTCAGCTCCAGGAGCAGCACTACCAGCAGTACATGCAGCAGCTCTACCAGGTCCAGCTGGCCCAGCAGCAGGTAGGGCCACACTGACAGGGTGGGGGAGAGCCATTCATACATGTAGGACTGCATTGCACAGTTGATCATGTGTTATGATCGTGAATTAAACAATTAATAATCATAGGTACTTGGCATAATGGAAACATTGAGACATTCCATTACATTTCAAACATGTACTATAACTGAAAATGGTCAGATCAGAATAGGTAAAGTTCAAGATCAGGTGAAGGGCAACTACCAGTGAAGAAGATATAACTGTGTATTTTCTGGCAGAATTACTACTTTCTTTTTGCGAAAGTCTGTTTGCCAGTGACGTAGTGTCATTAGAGCACACATTCCTCCACAGGAGCCATTTTTAAACCCCTCCTGTCCAGCATCACATTTCCTTTGTTTTCCCTGAGTGGAAAAAATGTCTAGCATTAGACTGGAGCTATGGGAGTCCATCTACATATGTGTGTACTATGTAAGCAAACAGCTTGCATAGGTCAAGTGCTTACATTTGTGTACGCATTCCTTGCATAGACTGTGTGACGGGTCAAATAAAAAAAAAAACATCCATTATATAAAAGCATCTCTAAATCCATTCACACAGTGATTCTGTGCAGAAAATTACAGTGCATGCCTGTCATCTGACATGTTCCTATGACTACTGACTATTGATTAATTTCACTGGTAAAATCTTTGGTATGTGCCAAAAAATTAATTTTGGATACTGTTTAAGATATTAATGTAAGATGTAAAAAGAACACTAACTTCCCCTGTACTCGTGCAGTCCAACATGCATGCAAAGGTCTTATGCTAGCACAAGAGGTCTAGTGTTCCAGTTCTTTCCACATGCAGCATGGATTTAAACGGCTGATTTTGAATATTTAGCCTATTGGTTTTAATTAACCATTTCACACATTTCATACATTTTAATATTACACTTCACATGCAAAATCAGTTGTGTGGTCCTTTAAGATGCCAGGTTCAGATACTGTGGAAGAGCTTGGCGAAAGAAAAATGATATATATTTTGTAGCTATAATGCTAAATATGCAAATATTACTGGTATGGTCCTTTGGCCTAGTTTACTTGAGTCTGTGGTGTCTCCCGCTCTCTACAGGCAGCCTTACAGAAGCAGCAAGAGGATGCAGTGGTGCAGGCCACCCTGGAGGCTAGCAGCTGCAGCAGCGGTGAGCCTGGCCCTGCCTTGGTCTCGGCAGCAGCACCGTTATGTGCATCGTTGCCTCCCGCTGGCGAGGAAGCCCCCACAGTCAATGGAGGCCAGTCGGACTCTTACTCAGAAAGCATGGAGCGGGAGCCGGAGCCCGAGCCAGCAGAGGAGGTCTCAGAGAATGGGCCTTTACTAGGTTGGTGGGCCAAGAGATGGACGGATGTCATATAAAGACTTAGAGACCCACATGTACACGTATGCAATTGTACTTGAGCGACTGTTGACTTCACGCAGGAACAATCTATATTATGCGGTGTTGTGTAACTATTGGCTTGGCAGCAGGAGGACAAAGCTCTGTGTCACACAAACAAAGCTTTGTGCCAAACCAGAAACTCTATCCTTATGTGCTGTGTCCTTGGTGATGTGACCTGGAGGACAGGGAGGAGATGAGCTCGGACAAGTGATACATGATAGTCTCCTCCCAGCCTGCTGACTTGTTTAGGTATCGTCCGTCCACCCACTTTTTGCTCACAGATGAGGGAGCGCTCATACCAGAAATAAACGCAGGCCCTGATTCCAAATCACAGACAAGCATCTTTTACCAAACTAAATTAAACTTTACACGGGAAGATAAATAAGATTAATGTCTTTGCAAAGGGAAAGCATTGGCATGGTTCACATGTGCAGGCACACACACACAGCATAGACAGGTGGTGTAATTGCCTGTTAGCAAAAAATCTTTCTATCTAGTAGGAACCCTGCACTTGCACCATGAAGACATATCTTTAATCCTTAATATTTTCCTCACTGTATTATCTTTTTTTATCTCAACGTTATTCTTTGCTTCAGTGACCCAATTTCCACTCAGGGATCAAAGAAGTTCAAAATATTAACATAGATTATGAAACTTTTCCTGTGTGCTGTTAACAGCAGACTCCCCGCCGGTGATAGCTGCTCCCTCCATGTGGACGCGGCCGCAGATTAAGGACTTCAAGGAGAAAATCCGACAGGACGCAGACAGTGTGATCACAGTGGGTCGTGGCGAGGTGGTGACTGTGCGCGTGCCCACCCACGAGGAAGGCTCCTACCTGTTCTGGGAGTTCGCCACCGACTACTATGACATCGGCTTCGGGGTCTTCTTCGAATGGACGGACGCAGCCTCTGCCTCTGTCAGCGTGCACGTGTCTGAGTCCAGCGATGAGGACGAGGATGATGAAGGTGAGGTGATAATGCAGGTCTAATAACTGACTTGGTGCAAGCAGCATATAAAGAGTTTGTGTTGCTACATTGCCCGGCCTTTCCAGAACATCGGTCGAGCTCCATTCAACTTCTTGTGTTGAGTTCTTCATATGTGTTTAAGTTAAAAAGAAAAAATGGAGTTCTGAGGCAGTTCAGCTTCTTCAAGCCAAGTTGTGATTCAAGCTGAACTGAGGCCCAAACTGAGCAGCATTAGACTGGTGTAAAGATGAACAGGTTACTCCCCAAGTGATCTGTAATGGACTAATGTAGTTGGACTAATCCAGGTTTGCTGATGATGCAGTATTTTATGAGATAAAGGTCTTCAAGTAAAAGCCAAACATCAAGCCATATGGCCAGAGTTGTCAGTCTTGAGCCCCTTCACACTACAGGACAGTCTGCGTCAACCATCAGGTCAGAGTCCAGAGCCAAGAGTCAAATCAATCATAGAATCCATGTTCAAATTGTGTTCAAAGTGATGTCTAGAGATTTAAACACAAGAAATCTGAAGTCGCATCACTGATCTGATATTTAAATAGAATTTTAATATTATAAATATAGTTTTCTTATAATTTTTTCCCAAATCTTTAGGTTTTTTTTTTCATTTTCTAGTATTTTTTTCTTTTTTCTTTTTTCTTTTCTTTTCTTTTTTTTTTTTTTTTTTTTTTTTACTAGTGTTATGGTCATTTTTTCACCTTTTTCACCTTTTTCCCATGGTTTTAAATGAAACTGAGTGAATTTGCTCAGGTTTCAGTGGGTTCCTTTTACAAAGAAAGCATTATTATTTTAACATGATGTTTTGATCTCACCTGTTTAAATCTTTGATAGTGTCCAAGATTGGCATCTACACCATTAAACACAAACAAACATGGGCCTATCTTTATTTATCAGGGTTCCCAAGGCGAAATCATTTCAGATGGCTCATTGAAAGTCCCCTTGGGGGTCCAGAACATGAAAAAAAAAAATCCCTGACTTAGGTCTTCCTATGACAGTGCATCTACAAAGGGAGTACAGGTGTATAGTATGTCACATAACGTGTCCTGACTGCACTGAGTATGTCACTTTTCTTCCTGCATCTAAAGTGCTAATATGGTATTGTGTAACACTCTTTTAAGAGTGCACTTCTGCAATTCTGCTTTCCATGAGGTTATGTTGGTATAATGATTTGGGTGTGCTACTAATACAATGCTGCAGTTGTTAATGATTAAGCCCTGTTTGGATTAATGTGGTGGCTAGGTTCCCTGCCTCTGATGATATGTATTCTTTAAGAAAATATAATGTAGCTATTAGAAAATGTGTTGAGAGACTCACTGGTCTTAGCTGTGTGTCTCCCCTGCTTTCCTCCATAGCATCATGTATCACTCTGTGCTGCCCACCCACAGGTGACCCCCCTAGTGAGGAGGAGAAGGCCAAGAAGGAGGCAGGCAAGCCTCAGGTGGACGAGATCGTGCCGGTGTACCGGCGGGACTGTCATGAGGAGGTGTACGCCGGCAGCCACCAGTACCCCGGCCGTGGTGTCTACCTGCTCAAGTTTGACAACTCCTATTCACTCTGGCGCTCCAAGAGTGTTTACTACAGAGTCTACTACACCAGATAAGCCTGAACACAGACACAGGGGGAGCCAAGGAGTGTGTGTGTGTGTGTGTGTGTGTGTGTGTGTATGTGTGTGTGTATGTGTATGAGTGACTGGGTAAGTAAGTGTATGCGTGTGAAGGAGAAGGTGATTCCAGGTCTGTTCTGGACAAAAACCACCAGAGGGCGGCAAAGAGACACATCTAGAGCCCTACAGCGGAGATTGGACTTCTATATATGTATGTGTGAATGTATGTATGTGTTTGTCCCAGGATACACCCATGCTTGAGCCTGTCATGAGCCCTTGGAAGGAGAGTGTGTATCCCTATAGTGTATTCACCACCTGTCCTTGCTGCGCTCACATAGAGACCAAACTGTAGGACTTTGCTCTCATAATTGTATTTTACTACTTTTCACCCTGTGTTCTTCTGTGACACCATAATAACCCCCCTGCCCGTATTTTCCACTGTGGCCTTTCCGGCTGCTTCTGCCCTGAGTGATGCTTTCATAACCTTGAGCTGATGCCCAGTCAGTCCAGCACAAGCTGAAGTTACAGTGGTTTGTGTGTCCCACAAGAACAGAGATACTCTAATGTTGAAGAATTGAATATCACAGATGCACTACAGAATACTTGGCCTTTGCTTCACAGAGGCTCTGGGTGTCTGAGAGGCCTCGGTCACACACAAACACATACAGAACACCAGTGTACACAAAGTTAGTCACCCTCCTATTTGTAAAACAGTCGCCCCACCTTCTCTTCCCTACCCGCTGTGCATATATGCAAATCTGAGAGGACTGCATCACTAGAGGCAGCCCTTTGTCTTACCAGTGGGCAGAAACCATCTGTTTATCTAGCACATCTAACGCCTGATGCAGTGCTCTCAGATGGACTTAAAGGACCATGCCAGTGATTTTGCATGTTTCTAGAATGTATAACCTTCACGTTTCTATATTTTGTCTCCCAAAGCAAGCAGTCGTATTTTAGAACTCATCATTTTTCCTACTTTTTATCCAGTTTCCATCCAGTCCACTATAATGTGAAAATGACCTCTTAGAGACTTCAGACTTTCTTCACACCAGTATTCTGTTACCGTAATGAAGTCGTCCACATTTAGTTTTCAGTTCTGTGCTTTATGAATGGTGATGAGTTCGTTAGCAACAGTAGCAGAACATTACAAGGTGCCCCCTCTGGATTTGCAGAATGGCTTGTTGCAATGTAAAATGTAACAACATTGTACTAAATAGCCCAAACATTCAAAATCACTGGTATGGTTAATGCCAGGTGCACATTAGCAGGTTACTGGACTCTTTTTGGGATCAGAGTTTACTGACAGGTAATGAAGGCTGGACAGTATGGCATTTTACAGTTTAGGGTGGGCTTCAGTGAAGTGTAAATAACATGCACGTGGGAAAGTATGGCTGAGGGCCCTCCAGCCTTACAGAGTTAAGCATCTCAGATACATAATAAGAAATAAGATTGTGTCTGAAAACAGAATTTACCAATAAATATTTATTTTTCTCCCCTTTTTTCTTAGAATAGATATCATTTTTGTGTCTGTACAATGCCATTTCAGTTTATTTCATCTCCTTCTTGAGGGCTGTGCCTCTAGTTTTCCATGTTTCCTACATGCTCATCAAGAGGCAGAGACTGATCATTAAGAGGATGATTGCATCAAGTCATCAGCGCCCCCCCATCAGTTATCAAGCTTTCAAAGAAGAGAGGCTGTTTGAAAGTATTGGGACAGATGTGATGCTAATCTTGCCAGAGGTTCTGCTGTTAGTCACTGTGTGTGGTGTCTGTCATTTGAGGGTCACGTCACTGTTACATCTCTGCAGTTATCAGACACTGAAACACTGTTATCCAAAATGCACAGTATTGCTGTTCCCTTTTCTTTCTTCATCATATACAGTTACTCAGTTTGACATCATAAGTATGGTATCGTGAATAAACTGAGATGACTTACTTGTGTCTTGGGTGACGTGGTTACTGACTAGCTCCGTTGCGACATCTAAGTGCATATAAAAGCTGGATTTTCAACTTTTTTTTTCTTTGCCACAATTTTTTTCATGTTGTTCCCTCACCTCACATTGCATTTGCATGCCTTGTGTGTCACTTGTCCAACATCTACCACCTATGTGCATTGTCAGCAATGCTGTATGAACTGTATCCTGTCTACTTGTGAAGGATGGATGTTGAATGAGGTATTGTTCTTGTTTTTTTTGGGTTTGGTCCTTTTTCAGTGTGTGTGTGTCAGACATTTGTGTTCACTTTCTCACACTGACTGAGCTGATTATTGTACATTTTTGTTATGTGTATATGCAACCTAAGTTTAAAGACATAGGCTGAATAACTTGCATCTGATCTCAAACCAAATTAATCCTCCAGTGTCCTGGCTGAGTGTCAGTCAGTTAAAGCATATGAATCCTCTTATTCATACAATGATTTGTGTAACAAAACATCACTACCTATGGTATAGCCATGCCATTAAGTTCAAGAATTACCCACTATTGTTTGATGTGTGATGTTCATTTTTCTGAAGTACTTATTGATCACCAGTGGTGTTGAGATGATGTGTTCAAGCCTTGTATGTAAATAATTCTATAAATGAGTTTATGTACAGTGGATATAAAAAGTCTACACACCCCTGTTAAAATGCCAGGTTTTTGTCATGTAAAAAAATGAGACCAAGATAAATCATTGCAGAAATTTTTCCACCTTTAATGTGACCTATAACCTGTACAACTCAATCGAAAAACCAACAAAAATCTTTTACAGGCAGGAAATAAAAATAAAAAACTAAAATAATGTGGTTGCAAAAATATGCACACCCTTAACTAATACTTTGTTGAAGCACCTTTTGATTTTATTACAGCACTCAATCTTTTTGGGTAGGAGTCTATCAGCATGGCACATCTTGATTTGGCAATATTTGCCCACTCTTCTTTGCAAATATGCTCCAAATCTGTCAGATTGTGAGGGCACCTCCTGTGTACAGCCCTCTTTAGATCACCCCACAGATTCTCAATTGGATTCAGGT
>OMLB01015196.1:80725-93299 GCA_900302555.1 Myripristis jacobus
ATACAATGATTTGTGTAACAAAACATCACTACCTATGGTATAGCCATGCCATTAAGTTCAAGAATTACCCACTATTGTTTGATGTGTGATGTTCATTTTTCTGAAGTACTTATTGATCACCAGTGGTGTTGAGATGATGTGTTCAAGCCTTGTATGTAAATAATTCTATAAATGAGTTTATGTATGGGTTTCTAGATGTGGAAGAAGGCCATGGGTTTGAGAATCAATGCACTGTAAAGTATGGTGAATGAAATATATGTACATTTTACCCCAAATGAAAGTCCAGAACTCTTTAGGAAATGTAAAAGTGAAAAGACTCTATTGACATGACAGAAAAGCTCATCTTTTTGTATTGCTTTGACTTGTTTGGATCTCTTATGAGTTGGAAGATCTTTTTGGGCTTATATTTAATCTTGATTAAACTTATGTTCATCTCTAGAGCTGGGTAGCTTGTCTAAGTTTTTTTTTTTCCCTTCCCATTTTCATTTTTCTTATTTCACAGTGACGGTTCAAGGTTGAAGCCTGCACAAAGTCACTTTACGGCAAAGTTACCTCCACAAAAAAGTACAAAAAAAGGAAAAAAAGATGACCGTAACAATCCAACAAAATCACTATAAAACCTACTGAAAAGACCAGAAAATTATTTTTTTAAATAAGAGAAAAATTAACAAAAATTAGGTTTTTAAAAAATCCAAGAAAATAATGTATAATATTAAAAAAACAATAACAACATAAACCTATATAAATATTACAAATTTTAAAACTACTGAAAATAAAATAATATAAGAATATTACAGAAAAAAAAAGATAATTTGTTCAGAGGGTGAGAGAAAGTGTTAATGCTTTGTTTCATTAAATCTTCACCTTCATCCCAAAGAAAAGGAGGATTCCTGTGGTCGCTCATCTTTGACCTTTTGGCTTGCACCTCGTCCTTAAACTCAACGAGGGCAGTGCCGCCTTCATTTTGGCTTGCTGAGGACAAAGAGATCAAAATGAAATCTAAAAGACTGGGCCGGTGTCAGATGCGTGAAGCCACCACAGATGAACTTGAAACAACAGAACGTCCTTGGCACGACTGTTTTTTTTTCCTCATGTGGCCAATGTGTCATCCACATGCTGTTTTCCTGTTAAACACATTTTGTGCTGAAGGAAGGAAAAAGTGCGGATATTACTCTTATTCAGAAGACAATCTGCCTCGGCTGGCTTGTTTTTCAGAATATGTATAGGATGTTACAAAACAGAAAGCAGCGGTCAGGAGGGCGGCTGTGTCAGCTCTTCCACAGTATCTGCACCTGGTATCTTAAAGGACCACACCATTGATTTTGCATGTGAAGTGTAATATGAAAACATATACACTAAATGTTTCTACTAATCTCCTGGAGGCAGTCATATTTTAGAACTCACATATTATTTTCCCTCCCTGTTATCCAGCCATTGGTTTTCATTCATTCCACTATGATATGAAAATGAACTTTCAGAGACTTGAAACTTTGTTCACACCAGTATCCCATCACTGTAATAAAGTCGTCCACTTTAGTTTTCCTAAAAGCAGCAGCACTGTTGTGTTCTGATGACTTCAAATTGGGTGCAGTGAAACGGTCTCTCCGCCAAGGAAAATAGTCCCCAGGGAAATGTTTGCTTTAAAACGTGGCTGTTTCAACCAAAAATTCATAATTGAAATTTAAAGGACTTTGATTACATGTTGTAAAACCTCCATGATTTGCAAAACAGTTGACTGCAATGTAAAATGTGGGTAAATTATAGTTAAGAGGGCAAACATGCACAGCCACTGATATGTAGGTACAGTTGGTCTATTTTTCTGTTGATACACCCACAGACTGTAACACAAATGCACAGCTTCTTGCTACCAAGCAAGAAAAAAACTGAAATATGTCAACTTTGGGGAGCTAGTTGGCTTCAATCCATTTGTCATTTGGACTCAACATAGAGAAAAGACATTTCTTATTGACTCAGGATGGTGAATTTAAAAGGAGCCAGTTACATAAATAACAACAAAACCTCATCTGGATTTGGAAAAGCTGACATTTAGTTCTGTCATTTTTATTTATTTATTTATTTATTTTTTTTTTTTTTTTTTTGCCAGAGGATGAAACCTATTACAAGACCCTGGAATTCCCACAGCCTGACAAGAACTGCCTTCATGCCTTTTAGTTAATCAGACATGTTGACTTGCTTTTCTTTTCTAACGATTAATACTGTAAATGGGGAATAAAGTAAACTCTGGGATTTTCTTGATTCAGTGTCTTCTTGAAACTGGAGAAAGTTTAGGATGGCTGCTTTTTAAGGACTTGTGAATCCTGACTGTTGGCCACACACCTGAGTGAGTGATCCACTGCCTAAGTGTTTAAAATGTGGCGCTTGTTGCATCCCAACTTTGGTCTAATAAAATAAATAAAAACAGATATAAATAAATAAATATAATAATAATAAATGACCATCCTTCATGACGTTTTAGTATTTTTCTATCACAAATAACCCCCTAAGATACTTGACAACTTTTTGAAACTTTTGATGTTCTTGCATAATGGCACAGAGAAATAAAAGGCCGTCATGGGACTCTCATAGTACCACTTTGAACCAGTAGGGGTTGTGCTCCAGTGATTATAGAGAAATGTAGCAACTATTGATGACTGCAGCCTGTGGAGGGTGGAGCTGCGTAGCCGACTCCACTACCCATTACTAGCAGCACATTTTTATTAAGTTTATTTATTAGGTTAGATGTAGTAATTTTGTGCATGGTGGCATGGTTGAGGTCAGGGCAAGCAATCTGGAGTGGGTTGTCATTGCATTACCGACATGTTGCCACTCCTCTACAGATAGATGGAAAAATGAGTCAGTATCTGAAAACAATGCAACAAGCCGTAGCACTACTGGCTCTGTGCTCCACCACAGTGCATCAGAGTGCTGACCAGAGCTGGATGAACGTTCAAACTCAGCCCGCAACTTAACATAAACACCAACAGGGTGATCAAACCCCAAGGTGGAGGTCTGTGAAAAATAAGGCTCTTCATAGCCCATGTATGTGTAAAGGGGCTGTGAACAAACCATGTAAAATAAATTAATAAATAATAGGAATAGAAGACTGGCCTGTTTTAGGTTGTTAGAGGGAACTTCATGGTGTATTCGCACTACTTGTGTGCTGTCTCATGCTTGGAGTAGCGAGTTTTTTGGCATTCATCAGTGCCTCACTGATGAAACTACAGTTGAGATGGCCACTCTGCTTTGTTGGGTTCACTAAATCAAAGACGAAGCACCTTTAAAGAGTGACTCGACCCTAAATCACGTTAGGCAGACCATTTCTGCTGCACTGCCCTCTAAAGGTTGAAAATCTCAGGCATGTTGCAGCTCTGGCCACACCCAATTTGTGAGCTGACAGCAGGTATTTTTAGCAGCTGTTAATGGCAAAATACCTGCGGCTACATCACTGAGCGGGTTTCAGGCCCTAAAGGCCACTCGAAGGGTTGTCACTCTTTAAGATTCAAGGTAAATTTCATGCTTTGTTTTTTTACAGGGTCTCCAACTGAAACACTGGACGTGGCCATGAACATTAAGGAAACCCAAAGAGAACCAGCATCTACTGGAAATTCATGTACAATCATGTACTTGGCATATTAATTCAACCATAAAGCAAACCAAAAGTTCCTTCCAAGCATGCATGAGGGATGGATGTTATAAAAAATTTATTTGAAAACAAAACAGTGACCAATTAAATATATTTAATTGGTATAATTTCACAGGAATTAAATACAGTGTAACTTTAATATAAAACTGTTATTCATCAATGAAATATATTGAATTTTAAAATTAGGTATCACTGTGTGGAAATTAAATGCAATGTAACATTTAATATAAAACTACTACTCAATTAAATAAATTTAATTTTGAATTAATATATAATGGCACCGGAATTAAAATTCAATGAAATATTCATTGTAAAAGTAATCTTGCTTCCACCAATTACCTTGATTAAATGTATGATGCTTTTTGATTCAGTCAGTTTTAAGTTGATACATTGCGATTAGAACTGGGACGAGCTTTTATTTTGGCCTGGCTCTTCCATGACACCAGTTTCACCCACGTGTCAGTCATACACCACACCCAGTGATATGTGGGCTGAAAGGTCGAACAATCGCACTCCAACTGGCCCAAATCCTTCACTTCAAACCAAAAACTAAGTCATTTAATTTTATTACAGACAACAGTTATTACATAAACACATCACATTACAGTCATGTAAAAATTTGTTGTTTAGTTGGATTACGCACCCTTACTTGTCCCACTCTTGTGTATGATTTTTTTTTTTTTAAGACTCGGACCACAGAAATCACCTCGCCAGCAAGTCTGATTGTTTGACTCAAGAAATTCAACTGCATAGAGATGACTTCAGATTCTCAGCTGCATTTCCACACCCAGTGACAACAATCAAAACCATTTTGATGAAAAACTGCACCTTTTAGTCGGTTATCCCTTTATAAAAAAAAAAACTCCAGTTTTTACAAGAAATATATTTTTTGCATTATTCCATGTTTAGCATGTGTGAAAAAAGTTTGTGAAATATTTTAACTTCATGTGAAATGTGAAATAAAATGAAAATAAATGAATCAGATGCAGGTCTGACTCTTCAGTGAGACTCTGAGCAGCTCAGCCCTGCAGGCACAGCTGAATCCAATCCAGCCTGATCCAGGACATTAGACTTGCAGGCCTGGAAGCTTCTGGAAAAGTCCCGGCTCAGTTTCAAGGACAAGTCACCTGCAGGAAATGAGTGAAAATTCCTGCGCAGAAAACTCACCTCTGCTGTCTTTTTAAAGCCTGTCCACATTTTGCGCCAAGATTTTATCAAGACTTTTCTTGTGCTTTGTAAAGAGCTGCATTTTGTGTGCGCCAGTGTTCATTTGTTTTGTGTGAACAGCTTCCCGGTTCCTGTCAGTCCCTGGATGAAAAGATCAGACGATGCGTTTCTGAGAGGAAAGACATTCAGTTAGATCCCCATGTAAACAAAGTCAAAATCCCCATGTAAACAGAGTCAGACAGTCAGACGGCAAACACAGACTGGAGTTAGGATGAAACAAAAACATCCCCAATTCATACACGGTATCTTAAAATAAATGAATATGAATATATCTCAACACCAAAGATTCGTTCATGTTGCATGTGTTGTAAACATGTAGAAATGCCTTCTCTGAGCCTATATGATTATGCTGTTAAAAATACAACCACTATCAAAACCACTTCAAGTAGAACTGATGCTAAATACAAACTACACTGAAACAACCAAATCTGCATGGAAAACTACACTGACACTGAACTACAAAATAAAAGTCATTAAGAATCCCACATATAGATTGATTATTGTATAGATTTTCATTATACTAAGTGTTTTTATACATGAATAAATAAGACAAATAAATCTTTGGTCTACCCCTGTGGGCCCAACAGGCAGCCTGAGACAGAGTTGGGAATAATAGTATAAAATGTATCAAACTAAGGAAGAAAACACACCTGATTTATTGTTTCAGTAATTAAGTAAGGGACCTATCACAAGTGAACCATGGAGCATCAGTGGAACTTTAAGGTGCAATTTATGGCATTCAAAATTTCTTAAAATTAAGGGATCCTATTTCCTGGATGGACATTATTTTAAAGAAATGCAATGAAGTGTCTTCATATTTTGTAACCTGTTATTACCTTGATTTCAGTGAATAATATGCAGGCTAATGTGTGTGTGTGTGTGTGTGTGTGTGTGTGTGTGTGTGTGTGTGCGTGCGCGTGTGTGTGCGTGTCAGGATACTACATTTGGAAGCAGCATTTTTTATGTCAGTAAACTCAATTTACAGTGCTTTCTAGCATAGATGGGATTAATATTTGCCTTAAATTAAACAGGCTTGTTTAAATTAAGACTGGATTCATTTCATATTGTGGAGAACAAGGCAAATCTGAATTAAAATACAGACGCCTCCAGTCACGACAGTAAAGTAAAATGTTTTATTGAAGAATTGCATCACTCTTTTATGTCATACCACTTTTGATTTAGAGACATCCTTGCTTTTCTTAGATGTCACAGTATTGGTTAATATTTCTTTTGTGGGTGTTTTTTTTTTCTTTTCCCCTATTATGTTTTTTTGTATTATTGAGATCAGTATGAATGTCTGATTTTGGAGCTGCTTCTATGTGGAAAAGCACCAGTATTAGTATAAAGTGCAGGCATTTCACTCACCTGCGGAGTAACCTTCAAGCCATTGCCACACAGAGCTGTGTAGCACAACAGAAATTTGATGACTTCTAGTCATTTGTGGAATGAAGCGGGGGTGGGGGTGATTGCACAAACAACAGGGTAGTTCACAGGAAATGTGTTTAATGTCACATAAACATAATTCCTGGCAGCATCCTGGCAGGCATCAAGGAAGTGTTGAAACTGTTGCGTTCACCTCCATATACACTAGGGGGCACATTAAGTCCAGCACAGACACGGCTTGCCAGCTGGACCTAGGAGTAAACCACTAAATTCAAAACAATCTCGCACTGAACTTGTGGCTTGTATTGTGTTACTGAGCTGGGAAACCAGGGCTGGGAGTTTGCTAATAGGAATTCAAAGAGCAGCAGGAATGCTGCCGGATGGTGGACACTGGCCCCGGATAAGCATGCCTTGGACAAACACACGATGATAAATCAGACACAAGTGTCGAGAAAATCTGTCGTCCAGCGTTATTTTAAAGGCTGAGCCACCTCGTTCATTGACACGTCCTACTTTTATCCCTACGTCCAGCTGCTCCCTCAACCCATTATAAAACACATAGTTCCGGTCCTGCGTTGTGATTGGTCCACGGAGTCACATTCAAAGCCACATTCAGAGACAGTAGACACCTGTGATCTTGTAACGACTCACTGCAATATCAATGCGCTCAGGGAAAACAATTAGCCAACAAACCCTTCAGTAACGCCATTTCTGAAAAACTTCAGTGGAATAAAATAACCCAGCCACTAATATCGGGCAATTATCGCTGAAAAGAAAATAACTGTCGAACATTTGCATTTACTGTCTTTTTATTCTGATAGTCCCGTCACAGCGTCTTTAGTAGCCACAAAAACCAAAGCTAACCGCACGCTTCCGTGGCTCGCTGCTTAAGCTAAAATTTAATGGTTTCAAATATTACATCCCAAACTTTTTTTTAGTTAACGGACCCCCAAATGGGAATTAATAATAAGATTCTGCCTTAGTGCCAGACTACATTGGGAGGGAGGAGGCAGTGAGTTATCATTCTCACATCGTTCCCTTCCACGGTGAAAATAAAATGGCATTTTTGACAGAAAAAGCTGCGCCCTTTGAAATTCAAACCCAATTCAAACTCCGTAACCTATCGGGGAAGCCACCCTGAGACCCATTTTCTACAAAGTTAAAAACGTAAGCGTACGTTAGAGGAGAAATCCAGTCCTGGTTTTCCATGAGCCACTCCACTGTGTGCTAAGGGAGGCAGGTAAACTCTCATCCCTTCCAACATATCTGCATATCTGGCTCCGGGTCCACTTGCTACAGGTGGTTGTCTTTTTTCCGGGTTTTAACTTGTACTTTCCCCTACTTTTCTTCAGTTTTTTTCCTTTTCTCCCCAGCCTGCTCTCTCTCTGGCTGAATTTGAATAGACTTGGGGAGGCAACGTCTCTCCAGTATACAGCAAAAACTCCCATGCTTTGAAAAACAAAAAAATATGGCGGGATGGAAGGATTATGCAGCCTCGCAAACAATACCAGCAGCAGAACAGGACTGCGTCTTGAATTTGTTTTAACACTTTAGGGCTGTGAGTGTGATTAAAAGTGTTTTCTGTCCCACTGGAGCTGGTTACAATTAAATAAATATGCCCTTTCACCAGAGGACCATTGAGCCGCGGCGTGTTGGGAGGTTATCGGCGAGGGATGGCTGGACACCGGTGGAGGAAACCGGGAGACGCAAGTTGCGAAAACCCGTGTTATTCTCATCTGTGGACGAGGTTAGCTGTCACGTAATGACCAACATAATTCACCAACTTTCCGACCTTTCTCGACATGCCAGCGACATATTCCTAGGGATTGAGATGGAGGCAGGGATGGTGTTCAGAAGATCCTGCAGGATTCAAGGACGCCTGGAAGGTCTGCAGAATGAAGTCCGCAAGTTTGATCCCAAGAAAATCAAAATCCGTAAGTTTGCAGTGCACTTGATGCACACTTCAGTGAATTATGTTCTAGCTGCCTTGCCATGCCAAAGGCAGACAGTGTGAGAGCTTATCCCCTGCCAAAAAGAACAATATGCTGTAATGCATTTTAGGACAGTCTCCAAACATCTCAGCAAAGCTACAGGTTCCGACAGGAATAAGTAAGTTATACTATAGAAGTCGCTAAAGGCATTATAAAGCCTCCGTTGAGTACCACAGACTGCAGGCATAGTAATGTAATGGGAGATAGAAGGGGCTTTTTAAGATCAATGTTGAGTACTACAGGCACAGTTGTTTAACAGAGGAATAGTAGAATTCTTTTTTTCGTTTTTGGAAGTTACTGATTTGGTATTGTTCAGGTAATCTGTTACTGTGGGTCTTGCCTGTTGTATCATAACAGTCTGTGCTTTGATGAGCCGTTGGACAGGTCCAAGGTGGCTGTCACAGATTGATGAAAGAAAGTGGAGGGAGTGACCGGTGTCTCCTAAACACATGGCTGTGTTTGTCTTGGATTTGGATTTATGTTAATAAGGGTGTTGAGTCCTGTCAGAAATGATGGATTTCCCCCCTCTGTGCATTGACCATCTGTGTGAAGGGCTTCAAAGGACATTGCAATCACAGGGAGGCATCCCAACCCTCTCCATTTCTTGGTGCTTTTTATATGTGTGTAATTGAAGTTTGTCAACTTGAAAGTCAATGGAAAATCAATTCCCTTTGCTGCAGCGCTGACCTGTATTGTTTGGTTGTTTGTTTTCTCCTCCTGTAGCCTCACACTCAACAGTTTTATATTGACCCAGACTTTGACTCATACAGATGAAGGGCTATTAGATAGGCTTGTCATTCTGCCTGCTCTGATATGAACCTTCAGGAAAGCCAGTCTTTGAGTTCATATCTGCTTGATATGGGCAGACAGAGCAACTTTGAACCACTGCTTCCGATTTAACAGGCTGCTTTGTGCTTGCGTTTGCAAATAGTTAGGGGATCATATTCTCTGTTGATTTCCATCTGTGGCTCTATTGTTTATCTAATTTGCCTCTAAAATGTGTTGCAAAGTAGGATTCAGAAGACGAGCCCAAATTCCGCTGAAGAGGGTTTACACTTGCAACACAGGAGGTCTGACTCATCATTCTTTTGTCCCTTTGCTGTCTGGCTTCATATCTTTTTACCTGCCTCTTTACTCTCTTGGCTTTTGCTATGACTCTTGTCTCTCTTTTGCCCCCCCACACACAGATTCTGCTCACATGACTTGGAAATGATAAAACGAGCAGGCAGTTGCCAGACACAAGTGAATGTGATGGATGATGAGCAATGGATAGGAAACACACACACACACACACACACACACACACACACACACACACACACACACACACACACACACACACACACACATGCACACACACTCACTCACAGAATGAAGCTCCATCAAGCTAAGGGGACAGCCAGCAGATATTTCTCCTATCTCCTGTGCTCTGACATAGTGCAGAGCAACTGAGACAACCTTACTCCATGACTCCTGTATTATCTGTACCTGTTGTTGTTTTGCTGTATTCTGGGTGGGGTCAGGAGTTCCTGCATAGGTTTATTCTACTTCAGAAGTCAGTCAGGCAGCTGAAGACGAGATGTGAGACAGGAGACAGGAATGTGGTGTGTTGTGTAGCCATTTGCAGTCTCAAGGCCAGCGGCACTGGGTGTACAGGAGCACTGTCTTCATATTCATTAACAGTGCAAAGTTGCATACTTACTTACATACTTGACTATGCAAGTCTTTCCACATACAAACACTCATGCACACACCTGGCTTTGTATATTACAGCTGTCTTTCGGGGCACACCTACTGAAGGGAGGCGTCTATTTGAATGTGTCATGGTGCAAAGCAGCTGATGGAGTTATTTCACGTGGGTTATTTGAATGAAAGTTAATGTGTAACTCACATTACTCCAGGTGTTTTACAGCTCTAACCACCTCCTTTAGCTCAAGACATGGTAAACAACGCTGCTCAGTGCCAGATCCAGTACTGTCTGCCCGCTGTGGACTACCCCACGTCCACTGTGGAAGTCTACTATTTAGCCCCATGTTAACCTGGCTACAAGACAGTAGTAGCTCACTTCTCAAGGGAATGTAATTTTATAAATGGGTAGTTATCATGTTAAAATGCTAAGTGTGCCCGGTCAGCCTGTTACGTTCCACTGCTGTGAGTGTGGGTCAGGATTAATGCTCTAACCTCAGCTCGTACAGATCACATTACTGGTGAGGGCCAAGAGCATGGCAGCTAGAGGGGCCCCAAACTGCTGGGGGACTGACATTCAAAGAAGGGCGTTGCTAGTGTGTGTGTTGTGTGTCTCTGTTTTGTCTTTCTCTGTCTTACTGTTTAGTCAAAGGAAGGACTGGGATTGAAGTAGGGCTGAGAAATATGGACAAAATCAAATATCATAATATTTTTTACAGAACACCTCTATCAATCTATATCAATGTTGTGACAATATTTAAAGGATGACTGTTGATGCTGTCATAACATTACACAAAAACAATTTCTGGTAAACAGTCATTAGTAATCTGACTGTGGTGGGCCAAGCGGGTAGAGGACAATAACAGAACAACTACAACAGTTCTAATAAGTTCAGAAAATTGCATCTAAAATCCCAGATGTTTAGATCACGATAACTTTATAATGTCAATATGTTGCTTATCCATAGACTGAAGCAGCATATTATGGAGGTGGTAGGCAAGTGGACTGTTCTCTAAATATCTGTATGTGCGTGTGTGTGTCTGTGTCTGTGTCTGTGTTTGTTTTGTGCCCTCTGTTAGTCCATTTCTTCTGAAGGGCGGGGTACCAGGACAGAGGTCAAGGGTCGCTCTCTCCAGCCTCAGAGGGGAACACCTGACACTCAGAGTCAAGAGTTTAAACAAAGTCTAGTTTGGCTAGCTTGGGTTTCCACTGCAGGCCTACTGGGGGTCACCTCAGCTGTGGCTGGCTTATAGGTTGCTACTGCCACACCCGGAGGCCTGACCCACTAACAACACTGAGACAGCTGGGACCAAGAAGGGAACTCAGTAGAAACTCAGACACTCACTAGAAACACATTAGAAACTCAGTAGAGACTCAGATCACTGACTTTTTGCAGTGATGTATTGGTCTTCATGAATACAAAAAGGAACTGCACAAATTTGTTGTTAGGTTTTCAAAATGACATAGAAAAATATTCAAAAAAGAGATAGTGTTAAGGCAGTGGTTTTCAAAGTGTGGTCTGGGCACTCCCAGGGGTCGTTGAGGTCCTTATCAAAATGAAAAATACTTTTATTTCGCTTTAAACGAGGGGTGGGGGAAAAATCGGTTCATTGATTTGAATAAATTCATAAATTCCAAAAAGAGATTTTATGAATTTTTAAAATGGATGTCATAAGAACCGATTGTCCAAAAATATGATGGTACCTATTTTTCTGCGGCACCGTAGATACTGGATATATGATTTAACCTTCACTGGGTCATAACATATTCTTCTGGAACTGATGGGGGCAGTATACATATGATACGGTCACTACGTACAGAGTCGTGTGTGGAAGGATTTTGTGTTTGAGGGGATGCTCAGGGGAAAATTATAAATTCACAAAACCCAATATGCCAGATACCTAGTATTCAGACTAAAGGAGGAAACACTTTCAGCTTAGCAAAGCACCTCAGAGACACACATATAATGTTAAATAGTTGTTTCTTTTTCTAATTATATATAAGCATGTATATTATTTCCATATTTTTCTCATGTCTCTTCTGGATACTGCAGTTGATTTTTTTTTTTTTTTTTTTTTTAAGCACAGTTGACTTATTGTTTGTTACTTGAATGAACAGATTTTAATAAAGGAGCGTATGTTGAAGGAAATGTTTTTTTTGTTTGTTTGTTTTTTTAAAGTCTCACTATGGTTTCAGTGCTCTCACAGCTAAACAGTGCTCTCAGCCCACCTAGACCCATAGTTAACACAAACCAAAACAAGATTTTCATATCAGTCCTGGGGGCAAAATCACTTAAAGTGGGGGTCCAGGGCTTTTTGGGGGTCCGGAACATGAAAACATCTGTGCTAAGACAAAAAACAATGACTGAATTTGCCTCTTAATGACCACGGCTCCAAGCTGATAGTAAAAAGGACCAGCAGTCATGTTTTTCTCTTAGATTTGGATTGTTGAATAGATAGAGCGCCTGTTTCAAGTTGACATGCTGTCCCTAGACATATCACAACTTGGACTTGGACTTTAATCTGAGCTGTGCCTTTAACTATATATTACCCGCTAGCTACCCTCTGCCAAATATAGCACTGTTTTGAATTGGGGCTAAGTTATTTTAATGTGGAAAGTAGGTCAAACAGTAGTGAAGGTTAAT
>OMLB01015197.1:0-12562 GCA_900302555.1 Myripristis jacobus
GGGGGGGGGGGGTCTTAGAAATGTCTTTTGTTTGAGAATAGTGTTTGCAATGATAACTACTACTACTGTCCTTTTTTATGCTGTACTCTGCTGGGGGCAGCATTTCAATTGATGATAAAAACAGGATCAATAAGATGATCAAGAGGGCTGGATCAGTCATTGGCCTCGTCCCAGAGTCTCTTGAGGCTATTGTTGAAAAGAGAACCAGGTCTAAATTAAAACTGATTCTGTGCTACGAAAACCATCCATTGCACAATGTTTTTATGGGTCTTGGAAGCTCATTTAGTGAGCGTCTTGTGATGCCTCGGTGCTCCACTGAATGTTTTAGAAAGCCTTTTGTTCCTGCAGCAGGTTCAGATTTTGCATTGCTGCATAGCTTTCATTTGGTATTTATTCAGTATTTATTCTTTTTTTATCATGTATCTGTGGTACCTTATCATGTCCTCTCTTTTCAATCATGTCCTACTTTTAGATTGTCTCATTGGCTTTTACTGTCTTTGTTGTGTATCATGTCCTTCTTTTAGATCATATTTTATTGGCTTTTACTGTGTCTGTTGTGCTTTTCTGGCTCTACGGGTGGTAAAACAGTTAACCTTGTTTTGGACTTGTAATGCTATAAACCAATACCAAAAATTGGTGACAGACTCAAGCTCTTCCTGCTGTTTTTTTCTGCAATTTAAATGCAAGGTTCTCTAGCTCCTATTCCTCCCAATTCCCAATGGCGGCCTCCATGAGGTGAGTGAACGCAACAGCCTTCTGTGACGCGTAGATCTACACAGAGGGCGCTTAAGCCAAAAAGAACACATTCTGCATCAAAAAGAGAAGGTGATAAGACATTTAACAAAACACACCACAGCTGGTTTATCTCAGCTATTAGCATGCAGGCACAGAGCTTAGCAGAGTTTGTCCTAGGTTGGCCTCAGTGCTGCTGTGACGTATACTTTTGAAGGGGGGGGCACGAAGAGAGGAACAGAGGAGTGACGTTGTGAAGAGTTTATATGCAAAGTTGTTGCTGCTCTCGAAAATTTTATTGTGCATGTTTAAAAAAGGCTTCCTGATGGTGCTCTCTGAATTTGAGGCCTTGGATGATATGCTGACATGAGTGATGGAAGTTAGTCCACTGAGCCTGAGAAAAGTGCTCCTCTCCTCAGCCAGAGAATTTATTCACATGTGTTGATGGACTCTAGATGTGGCTACATTGAGCAGTGCAGCAGTCCACTGTGACTGCAAAAATCTCATATTACAGATGCAATTTGTAATCTATGATGGTGATTTCGTATTTTTTCCCTCCAGACTCTGTCAAAAACACATGTATCACCAGAATCCATTTGCAACTGCAAAATAACTTTGTACAGAGCCTGCTCACTCCCCACAGCTACATCCATAGTCCTGGTAGCTGGCGAGATTGAAAGGGAGTGGTGGCCCATTGTAAATGTATTACTTTCCCATTGCCTGCATTTCAGTAGCTCACTCCCTTGAGCTTGACTCTTGAGCCTGAAAATTCAAGCTTGACCTCACCAAAACACCAAACGTTTCTTTCTAAACCCAAACCTCACCCAGCTGGGGACAGCTTTTCATTAATCCAGAACCAAGCTGAGTCTAATATTTTCTTCTCTAAATCTTATTCAGTATTACAGTATTCTTAAAAGCAAATTGGATGCAAACACAAGGCATGAGGTGAGAATTTATCTGGACCCAACCCAGACCTGTCAGATGCAGTGGAGTCCCGTTGGATTTGTGAATCAAGCTCCACCACTCCCTTCATTACATTTCTCACTCCCCTCTGAATCTCATCATTACTGCCAGAGCTCCCCAGCTCTCTCCAAGGCAGCGAACGGGCCATGGTAGAAAGCTAGATTGAATTGGTCAGTGGTCCCATTGTAAATGCATTACTCTCACACTCCCTGTATTACAATCCTACCTCCACACTGAATCCCATTATTACTGCAGGGGAGTGTGTATGCGTGGCACAGAGTGTGTATGTGTGTATGTATTAGGAGTCTATGGGACTGTGATCTCTGTGTAGCTGGGCTCTATGCCATCTGCAAATGAGTTTGTGTGTGTGTGGGTGTGTGTGTGGGTAGGTGAGTGTGTGCGCCTGTGTGTGTGTGTGTTCCAATGATAAAGTCATGTAGCAAAAGGTTCTATCTGATTCAAGTTAAAGTTGATAAAACACTGTGTGTATATTTCCCTGTATTGTATAGACATAAATAAACACTTGTTTACTAAAGTGTGTGTGCGTGTGTGTGTGTGTGTGTGTTTGTGTGTGTGTGTGTGTGTGAGTGTGTCAAAGATATACTGTAAACCAATGCAGTAAATATCTGCAAACCAATAAATATCTTAACCTTGCAGAACTAAGGACACTACAACATAATGATACAAGTAAGGCATGTGTCTGTGGTGTGTGTGTGTGTGTGTGTGTGTGTGTGTGTGTGTGTTTGTGTGTAGAGTGAGTGAGAGATAGAGAGAGGGACAAGAAATAGAGGAAAAAGTTGATACAACTCCACCATCTTTTTATTAGTGTGCAAAGAAGTAAAAGTATATAAGTACATCCCAGTCTTACCAGACAGTGATGCAATCAGTGCCAGGATAAAGAGTAACATTGAAAAGAATCTTATGCACCTGTGTGTGTGTGTGTGTATGTGCGTGCGTGCGTGAATGTGAGCAGGCATACCCAGACTTACCAGACAGCAATGTAATCAGTGACAGGCTCTGTCTGCAGTAAGGTAAAGTTGATATAAACTCCGTGTCCATGGGGAACAGTGATGAGCCAGCTGCAGTCCTGGGAGTTGGGGTATTCATTGGGGTACTGAGGTGAATAGATCGTCCCATTGTCAGCCGTAACATTATAGCCACAAGGAGCTGTAGAGAGTGCAGAGTTATAAAATTATATGTCTGTCTGTGTGTCTGTTTGTCTGAAAGTCTATCTTAAAGTCCATATTTCTGTCTGTATTTTTCTGTTGTTTTATCTGTTGAAATACAAAATAGCACCCATGAGCAGCACTGGGGGTAGCGAGTTACAGTACTGGGATTACATTTTTGCGATAATAATAAACTGAATTGCAATGAGTGTTTTCTTGCCTGTAACAACTTTGAGGTGATAGCGTACTCAGTAAGGCTTTCTTTCTCAACAGCAGTGATGAGATACTCAAAATGCATATTTAAAAAGCCTACATTAAAGTGGATACCTTTAAGTCCTCTAAAAAGTTACCTTTAATAAAGAGTAACTAAGTAACTTACCTTCTTAATATTTAGGAACAGTAAGTTAGTAACTATTTACTCTGAAAAAATAACACTGCCTCAACACTGCCCATGAGAACAATTATACTTTTCATAATTATTTTTTCATCATAATGGTTTGCGAGAGACAACATGGGACAGGGAGGTGGGGAGTGTGACACTTTTGATCAGAAGCCACCACTGATATAGATAAATGTGAGCTATAGCTCTATCAAGAACTATTTATTGTCTGCAATGCAGTTTAGAAATGCAAATAGATCACTTTATCCTGGTACCTTAGAACTGCAAATATCAGGAAAGAACAGGATAATAGAGGACACAAGTGTAAATGAGACTATAACCCAGTTAGAGAATACTTGCACAACAACTCCTGCAGGGAAACAGAGCCAGCTAAAACTTATGTACAAGCTATTCTTTTTTAGTTATAAAATGGGCCAAATGTTTATTATTTGTAGTAGTAGTGCTGGTTTTATGCTGATGATACATAAATAAGCAGGGTGACACAGGAATGTTTCTTACTTAGTCTTCTGCCTTGGCACTTTCATTGTCCTCTACATTATTGTCTGCTTGTAATATTGGTAAAAACATGAGTTGAAGCTTGCTGCAAGTCAATCAGCATAACAGCTTTTGCTCATCTTCAAACTAAAGCTATTTAAATGTGAACTCAGCTGTGCTGTTCCTTTATGGCTTCAAATTCAAACAAATTCCAAAAAAACACTGATATCAGTAAGAAAACTTGAATTACTTTTTTAAAATTCCTGACATAATGTGTTGCCAGCTCCTTTTCCAAGTGAAGTATCTTCTGGCTTCTCAGAAAGTCATATTGACGTCATACACTACTTTGCATATGAATATAGCTACGTCAGTCCTTGCTCTTAGCAGAGGGAGGGGGCTACACTTGTTTGTGAAGCTCTGTGATCATCAAACCTCTTTAGATTAAACAAGCAAGTAGTGCAAATTGGTATCTGCAATATAGATATG
Organism: Myripristis jacobus; assembly: GCA_900302555.1. Taxonomy (NCBI): domain Eukaryota; kingdom Metazoa; phylum Chordata; class Actinopteri; order Holocentriformes; family Holocentridae; genus Myripristis; species Myripristis jacobus. The sequence continues at coordinate 4,222 of OMLB01015197.1, forward strand.
CCACAACGTTCTGTGGGAGTCTATGTATTAGGATTTTTCTAGTGGAATAAAGTCAATAGATTTGTCTCTAGTTGCATTTTAGAAGCACAGTCATGAGGGGATCTGAAAAGTAACTAAATCTAGTGACAGAGTCAGCAGTGTGGCAACAGTGAGCTTATATTTTTCATCTGAAACATTCCACAAAATTAATGGCCATGTCTGTTTCTACTGAAAGTGAGCAAAACAAAAACAGCACAAGGCCTGACATTCATATGCTGGAGAGATGAAGCAACCAACCGATTGTGACCTGTTGTTTATGAAACAAAATGAAACAAAAAGAAAGTAACAAATTTCAGCCCAGTCTCCAGGAAAAAATGCTGTCATTTTACATTTCTGCAAAACAAGGTTACGCTGAAATAGCAAGTTTCAGGTTTTATGACGGTATAAAGTGATCGAAAAATCCCAGGTTAGAAAGCAGGTGGGGTGGTGGGTGGTGCAATCAACAGAAGTTTACCTCTGCTGACCGGAGTTTGAATCCCATGTCAAGCAAGAGTCATATTAGCAAATGTCAGCTAACATATCCTAACATTAACCATGACACTTTCCTAACCTTAACCATGACAATAAACATTTTGCTAACCAAAACCACTGTTTTCCTAACCTTAACGAAATAGTTTGGTTTCTAATGAAGCTAACAAAACAAATGAAAGTGGCTACAGTATCTAATGAGCTAAAGTTAAGTAGCGTTCACACATGTCCAAACATTAACAGTCAGGTGACATCATTGCAGGACCCACTACTATTGGCTAAAAGTATAAATGGTGATATGCAACCTATTTTTGGTTCAGAAATGTTGACATTTCAACTTATTTGCTGGGTTGTAGAAACATAAAATTTAAACATTTTATTCTGGTGACTGTAAATTAAGCTAAATCCATCAACTTAATTGGCCAGATTTTCATTTTCAATGGCAAGGTCCTGATTTTAATTGGCTGATCGATTGCTATACAGGCTCTTACCTTCACAGCGTGGAAATGGGTGGTTCCACTTCCTGTTGGTCCCATGCAGGCATGTTAACACAGGATGTCCAATCAAAACATAACCAGGGTAGCACTGAAAGGTTATTGATTGGCCAGCGCTGTAGTCAGTGTTGATGATGTCACCATTAGGAAAGGGGGAGGGATCCTGGCAGTTTTGAAGTTGATAGGCTAGAAGAGAGGAAAAGAAGAGAGGAAAATAAGAGAGGACAGTGAATACGTTATTACTTATTTAAATGATGTATAAACAGTTGTAAATATCTAAAATATGCACCAGGAAAGCCTCTTTGTACATGATAATTATTTATTTTTGTCATCCCCCCACAGGATATTTACTCAACCGTAACGTCTAAACCCTATGTTGCCTTATTTTAGCCTTTTAGCCTAGTATTGCATAATGACCTAGACATATTTTAAATGGTTTATTAACACAAAACTGATCATTAGGTTAGTTCAAACTGCCTATTTAGGAGACATTGTGAAACACAGTGTGAAGAGATCTGCAAAAAAAATAAAAAGTTTGGTTGAAAAATTAATGATTTTGCCCCATTTCAGAAACAGAATATCACATTTTAACTGTAGATTAAATCACACATATCCGGTGGATGAAACAACAGTCTTGCTGTTGCTGTTCAAACTGCTTCTTGGTGCTGCATCATGCATTCCTCAATGTGCATCTCTCTCTGTCTCTCCCTGTTCCTCCCTCTCTCCCACAGCTCTCCTTCTTTCTCTATTTCTCCTCACATTTGCATGACTTGTCACCACTTGCTTATGGAAATGTCAGCATCAAAGGACTATTTAGTGAAGAACCTCAACTGCCACCAGTGCCACCACACTCTTTCTCTCTCTCCCTCTCTCTCTCCTAATGTTACGCACATGTGCAGGCATTTATGTGCATGTGATTAATCCATCTGAATGTATGTCAGTTTTTTTGTGTGAGTATACTTTGTTTTAGCCATGCTAGCCCATAGGCTCACTGCATCTCTTGTGTCTTTGATGTGGAGCAGCTGAGGTCTACAAGAAAATCCTGCTGGACAGGATGCTAGTCCATCACAGGGGCTTACCAACAATCCATCTCTCTTAATAATGAGAAGAGAGCCTTATGGTCCCATTTTTAAGTCTTTAGCATGACTCAGCCAGGGATCAAAGCTCAAAATCTCCTAGTGTAAGTATTATATTCAGCCAACCCTTCATTTCTTGAGAAGGCTTTGCCAGTGTAATATAGCCATTAGTTTCGGATATCAATTTCTTCAGAGGTTTTTGAGAGCCCATTTCATTCTTTCCAGGACCTTGGAGTCCCTGTCTAGAGTTTGGAGAAACTCAATTCTAGACTTATCCTGTTATATTAATTTAAATCCCAGTCTCTTCTCTGTCTACTGTAGAAGTTTCACCTAGAATAGGAAGTCTTTGAGCTTGGAGTGATATATAAGGGTTTGTATACTTTTCTATCCTCAACCACTGGTATAACTAAATGGTCCCTAATTTGTCAGTTTCATCGGTAAACTCACCCTGATAGGTCAGTTTGAACCCTGGTCTGTTCTCTGAATGGTCACTGTAGAAGTGAATGATTGTCAGGTGGGTGGTGCTCAGCAGAGGGGGCGGGATCTGGGAGCCAGTAAATTGTCCAATGAGAGCAGAGCTGTGCTGTGGTCCCGCCCTCACCTCCAGGAAGTCATGGTTGTCCTCTGAGGAGAAGTTTTGGAACTGGATATGGGCTCCTAAAATGCACAATAAAAAACACTAATAAAATAGGCAATACATTATAAAATGTATGCAGAGGAAATCAATGACAGTGTCTCCTACATTACTTACTGTTCATACCTTTATGTATACAGTAATTCTCTCAAAGTACAATCACTGTGTCCTCTCTCTCTCTCTCTCTCCCCCTCTCTCATACACACACAGAGTGTAAAAACACATGGCCTTCCAACATGTTTCATTACACTGCCTCAAGCAGGTGTTTGTTAACTACCAAGCTTAGCACAAACCCACCTGGTAGCTCTTGCTCTTGCAGGATGTTTGTGTTTTAGATGCTCATGTATCGCAGTAACTCTGGTGTGAAAGGCCATTTTGGTTTTGCAGAATATGCACTGAAATGTTTGATTTGTTTTTCTGTTCAAGTATTCCCAGACTTTAGAATATCTGGCTATTGCTGTCTTCTCTGTTTAGTCATCAGTCTCACTATTTTTCATCTTCCTTGTTCATAATGTCACAACACTGAGCTGAGCCCCAAAGACTCCCTCTGATTGGTAGAACATCATATTGTTCTTGTGATTGCCCAAGAAATGCAGTGTTTGATTATTAGGGCTACTAACCCTACCTCTAGCTGAAGGGACCAGGGAATGGATTTTTTTCAATCTAGTGTGTGTGTGTGTGTGTGTGCGTATGCGTGTGTGTGTGTGTTTGGCCAATCACTGTGAAAAGCAAACAATTTCTTCCTTTGCTCATGACCAACCTTTCCACCAGGTTTCATGCAAATCCATTCATAGGTTTCAGAGACATCCAGCTAACAAACAACCAATTAGAATTTAAAAAAGTTCTGATTCTTCGTGAAAGCGTCCTCACAGTTCAGGTATGGAACTACAAATGTTCTCAATAGATCAGTTTCATAGATGATATATCATGCAGTCGTATAATCATGTCAGTGTTTCCTATAGGCTGACTGCTTTGGGGTGGTAGATGGGCCTCGGCAGGCCACAGGGGATATATTATTATTATATCACACACATCATGCCATTTTGTACCATTTGATCGCATATCTAAAAACTGGGAATGAATACACACAAAGGCATGCCTGTCATGCATAGATAACACACTCAAACCCAAACTGTGACATATTCAAACCAAGTGTACCCACATGGTTTTGTAAGTGGTACAAACATTGAGTTCATGCTATACGTGTTAAGGGTAGGGATGCACCGTAATGAAAGTTTGTGGCAATCGAACAAAATTAAACACTTGGCCGAAAACCGAAAGCCAAAAACCGAAAGCCAGTTTTTCATTTATTTTGGCGTTTTTTTTTTTTTTTTTACAATTGCAGAAATAAAAAAAAAAAAATGGCGGATCAAAGCAAAATCGTTTAATGCACGCAGCGCGATTACCGGCGAATGGCCGCATTGCGCAATCACTACTCAACCATGTTGTCTGTGTCGCTGTCCGCTGTGCTGCTGCAACCGCGTATAAACAAAAGTTGATTTATGATGAAATGTATATATGGCAGTCTGTGTGCACTGCGCACCTGTCAGATCCGGCAGACCTGACCGGGTGGGCGCGGTGCCGGCCGCGGCACCAGCCGGCATCAGGTGGGCCGGCCGGTGTGCGCGGCCACCCGGTTGAATGTAGCAGTCAGCTGACATGCCGCTCCGGCTGTCAGTTGGACTCTTTCTGAAGTTACCTCCGAAACTGTCAAGGTAAATAAACATCCCTTAACCTGTGTCTGATTAAAAGAAACAAAAAGACATGACATGATGAATGTATTTGACATGATGAATGTATTTGAACTATATTGATTTATAATGACGTCGGACCATGCCTGTTGTCGTATTTCAACGTGATGACGCGCATACCGGGGTCAGTCGCGCTTGGGTGCGTTTGGGCTTTAGGTGATGTGAGTGCAGGCCAGCCGGGGACTGGGGAGAGGGGCATTTTTGCTTTAGTACGATACGGAGCAAATGGCCCCCTCTAGATACTTCAGCAGCACACGCTTTGCAAATGGCCTTTCTTCTGTCATTCTCCGACACTCTGAAATACTGCCATACCGCCGACATCTTGATTGTTGTCACTGTCACTCACTGATTGCGACATCAAAACACGCTGCTATTTTCGGCCTTGCTTGTCACTTGTTCCACCGAAAACCGAAAGTGTTTTTTTTTGCTATTTTCGGACGAAAATTTTCGGTTACCGAAATTTCGGTGCTACGCTAGTTAAGGGTCTTTGCTGTCCCAAACTACACTAACAGATGTATGTTTGTTATGACCTCTTGTGGCAATGCTCCTCCATCTCATTATACTTACCATATCCAGTTGGCAGGTTGAGTTGCCAGGTGCAGTCCAGGTTGCCAGGATAGTTGCCAGGGAAACCAGGACTAAGGATTACACCACTCATGTCAGATAACACCCCACCACAACGAGCTGACAACACAGGGACAGGAAACAAACTGTTAACACAAGCAACACATCAAGAAAATGACCTCTGTGCAGTCAACAGTCACCACAGAGACTAACATGGTATATAAAAAGAAAATCATATGGTAAAAATTATAACAGCCTAACTTTACCTAAAACACAAACACTCTTATCAGAACAAAGTTTGAGTGTAAGTTTTAACCAGAAAGGGAAATGTTTCATCTATAAAAATATCTGGGGCCAACTCAAGTGGATGATTTTGTATGCTAAAACTGGGCTGAACAGAGAAAAATCTTTTGTGATCTAAAGGGCTTTCCAGGAAAATAAACTCTATTAAAGACGTTTTTTGACTGTGAAATGGAAATAGCTCTCTGAATTTGCACTACAACAAGACTTGGGATCTAAACAGGAATAGAGATGGAATCAACTCCAAAACCACCCCAAACCACCATCACTACAAAATATTGTAGCAAACAATTGGATTTGGAGGAAGGAAATGACAGGGCTGAGTTTGGCTGGATCTGACATTTCAAGGTTGAGTTTATATGGAATTGGCATCTCAGAGATACTATGAGTTTTAGAGACATAAACTATTCAAGTCTTAACACAATCAATGCCATGAAAGTTTCTTGAGGTTGGGAAAAGTTGAGTCCATCATTGGGACCAGAATTGTACTTGGGCCAGAAATGCACACTGATCCTGTTGATCACTGACCACATGTCAGTGTAGAAGTTTATAAGTACAAATCAGATCTCAAGTCGATAACACTCATCCTAGGCGTACAGGGTAAAGGGGAGCTGAATGTCATTCATTCCTCACAAAAGTCTTATTCCTCATCTGTTACTTCTACTGGATACAGTCTCATTTTGAAGAATATTCAGCTGCCAAATTTCAACCTGAGATGAACTGAAAGGGCCGAATTCTTTATATGCGGGAAACTGTTGTTTGTTGACAAACACTGAGGGTCCAACTTTTCGCTTGGAAGATGAGATCCACTCTTTTCATAATGAAACTATTGCCTTGTGAAAGCTTACAATTTTAGAGTTTTTATTACTTATCTGAAAGACACAGTCCTCTAAGAAGAGAGCTCAATTATTGTGAGACTCATAACGCTCATTCAAAACTATTTCAAACACCTTAGTGTCACCTGGGAAATAAGAATGCTTTTCTTCATTTCTCTAAGATTGCTAAGGTTTTCATCCACCAGTAGTGAGATATTATTTCCTTTTATACCAAGCTGGAGGTGAATGTCAGGTGGTTGTCAATTGTTCTAATACATTCTGACAAGATACCACAGTAGTTAAAAATATTTAGGATTTTTGTTTTTTTCATGAGTTTATATCTAGTCTGCAAAGCGATGTGTGTGTGCGTGTGTGTGTGTGTGTATGTTACCTATACAAAGAGGAGGCGGGTAGTTCCATCGACGCACAGTACCAGGCATGCAGGAAATGTGAGAATGCCCCTAAAGTGATATTAGAGGATGCACAATGTCAGGGTCAAAGAGACAGACACTGTAAGCAAATATACATTTAAAAAATGAAGTTCTGGGTTGTTTTTTTTCACTTTATTTAGGAAAACAGCATTAGGAAAACTCATTTACACTTGACTCAGACTAAAAGCTTTTAACTGATCTGAGGACTTGGCAGTATTGCCGTGAAAATAATTTGTGTTTGTGCTACCTACAGAGCAGATGCAGTCATTGAAGAAGTTCCGGTTTAAGTGTATACTCCCTAATTGCTGATGCTCTTTTTTCAGCTGTCGCAAAGTACAAGGTGACTAGTTGGAGACACTTGAGATTTCTGACACAATGCACTAATTTCAGCAGCTCATTCTGAGAAATAATTTCCTCCAGTATTAATGCTGGAGAGATGTAGGATAATTGTATGACGGGGACCTCCACAGTGGTTAACACTGTGTAAACCCCAGGAAAAAGATCATTAAGCAAGGGTTTTCAATCGCTTTTCCATGATCTCTCCATTAATTCCAGTCCAAGATAAAACAACTCAAAATGTGGGTAGTATTTACTCACAGAGGCAAAATAAGCCGATGCATGAACCCACAATGGAAATTCTGAAGTACCTCCACAATGTCTCTCTCTCTGTCATTTATTGATTTTTTTTTTTTTTTAATTCTTTAATTGGTCAATTAATTTTTAACAGAAATGGTGCTGCTCTAGTCGGATATCCATGATTTTTTACAAAAGCCCTGATATGTGTGTGTCTGTGCGTGTGTCTACCTGCTTGTCTGTCGGTCATGCTGTCTTTCTGTCTGCATTACTCACCTGTAGTGTATACCCAGGTTCACAGCTGAATGCCACCACCTCGTTGACCATGTATCTGTCTCCTGTTTTAATGCCGTTGGCTGGGATCATTGGCTCTGGACAGGTGGTGAGACCAACCGCTACAATAAAAAGAAACCCAAGATAAACTAAAACCAGTGCAGGACAATGAATGTGACATCAGGATCAATTGAGCAGTTACCATTATGGATGACTTGTAGGGCTATTCTGGTATTTTTGAAGTTGGGCTGTATTGCTGACTTCTCTATAAGATAGTCTATCGGTACATACACCAATTTCATTGATTGTGTTAGTATTTCGTAATTTACCACAAATAAACAGGCTCCAACTGAACTATTTGCGGCAACTGAATCCTCCAGGAGGTAAGACTGAAAAACACTCATAAATGTCCTTTTAGGTTTGAAAGCCTTAGCCTTAAAGGTTTTGCAGCATCTCTCTCCCTCTGCCTCTCTGCCTCTCTCTAGTTGTTGTCCATCTGTTGCAGTTCCAAATATTCCACTTTCACGTAGCCTAAATAAGGTAGGCCAACAAAATCAAAAGAGTCCACACTGATTTCAAAATCTGGAGCGCAGGTAGCTATTGTCAGCCGTTTCAATGAGATAAAAAAGATAAAAAGCTGAAACTTCTCGAGCTTGATGCCCTCGTATCCCTTTGAACGTAAGCCCCCAGGGAACAGCAGTCAACACGGAACCAATCTTCTGTTCCCTTACCTACAAAAGCCAGGAGTTCATCAATACGACGAAAGGGCTTTTTATGAGTGGCTGCTATAATCATATAACATGTTATAAAGTCTTTTAATGGACTAAAGTCTGAGCATTTCAAACTCAAAAAGAACAGAAGATTCGCTCTGTGCTGACTGCTGTTCCCTGGGGCCGTGCTTTCAAAGGGATGCGAGGGCACAT